>ARYC01000544.1:0-23500 GCA_000711775.1 Oxytricha trifallax | reverse complement strand
TGAGCTCTTCGAGGTATTTTTTGGCTTTTTTATTTAAAGATTCGTTGGTCTTGTAATGATTCTTGAATTTAACCTGCTCATTTTTGCTTTTACTATTAAATTCTTACTAGAACTCTTGGAAGAAATTATTCATGCTTTTGCAAATTATTTTTGGATTGTTCAAGCAAGTACTGAAGTTTCTCTTCTATGAAATAGTTAATCACTGGTTAAAGTCTAATTTGACCATCTCCGTCAAGTTTTGTGAATTCTTTGTTTGGTTTGTCGCCAAATTTCAAGTCACTGAGTCTTTGTTCTAACTTGCCCACTTCAGAAAACTTCACATAAGTTTCAGTGCCTAGAAGCTAAATAAATTGTCTTAGTTCCTTGAGTCTTTGCGTGAAGTCTTCTCTTACCTTGTTTTTCTTGCTCATTTCAATAAATTCAATGTGGTAGTCTACAGCTTCAATAGTTGGAGTCCAAGCGAAAACTTTCTCTAATTCATTTGCGATCAATTCTTTGGCTCTTTAGTGAATCAATTCGTCTTACTTTGGTTATTGAAAGAGCTTTTCCTCTTCTTGCTTTATTAAAAGATTCTTGACAACACTCAAATTCATGATTTCTTTGTTGAAACATTCTCTGCAGTAGCTTGAGATTTCGTTTGAATTTTCTCCCAAGAAAAACCCTTTCTTGATTCCAGTTGAAAGTTTTGAAGGTGTGCTTTTCTATTCTGATTACCAAGATCCGGTAAGATCCTTTTTGCATCTTTGGCATTGTGCGTATTCTTCTGAGTTCATTTGATTGTAGAAAGTAAAGTAAATTATATCTTATTATGGAATTCATCGCTTTTATGATAATCCCTTCATCCTTTATTTTGAATATTCAAATTGATTGAAAAGATAAACGCATCCCATTTATTTTCTTATTGTAGTAAAAGCCTGAAGATAATAACTACAACCCGGTATGGAAACTCTAAATCACTGACGACAAGAATAAAGTGTAGTACGAGGGTAATTTTATTGACAGAAGTATCAATAAAAAGATTCAATAAGTTTATCATTTTTTATTTAAACAATGCTATAGTGTTATGAGCAACTTAGTAGATTTCTTTTTCTATCACCCCATTTCTCGGCATTTTTGTCAAATAATTTTATAATTTAGTCATATTTCTCATTTCCCTTAATATTTTGGCCTGAAGAAACTGAATCGATTCTATTCTTTGAATCTTTCTATCATAAAAAGCTGTGATGTTAATTCCAGGCAAATATCATGTCACTAAGAATATCTCTTCTCTTTATGCTCTATTAAAATCAATTTTTCAACTTCATTGAAAGGAAGAATTTAATTATAAAGTAAAATTATACAATTATGTGACTTTAAATCAATCTCACAGTAGTGCCCATTAATGCTGAGAAGATCCTATAGTTATGATAAAGGGGATTTCGTTTAGCATTCTATGAATTCCAAAGTCACTAAGTAAAGTTGAACCTCCATGCATTGAAGCGAGAAGGGTTGGAGCTACTCTCCTATAACTATGTTACTTCTTTTTTGAATTTGTTAATCTTTGTAATCCATATTTTAAAGAGTATGGTAAAGCCAAACTTACCTCTCAAAATACTTGCATCTACACATTCAGAATAGGGAATAGTATTCAAAATGATGCAATACTTATCGGACAAGAATATATGTATGTTGCTTCAATAATGGGCATATTTTTTCAACCTTGCCACTTAGATTTAATGATTTTAATTTTTATCTAGCTTTAATGTTAAAAAAAATGATACGAGCAAAATAAGTTATATCAAATACAAAATTTTGCTATGAGGTATTCCCTAAAAATTCTTAAATCTATTTGGACTATTGGTGCAAAGATTTAATTTATCATTACTTCCCACCCAGATTAATCAAGAGTTTCACTAAATATTTCTTTATTCTATGATGATTGATAAGATATATTTATAAGTATAGATTTACTATAGGTTTTGGGGTATTGAATGATGATAATGATGAAAATTATTACCACACGAAAAATGCACAAACTCATAATTAAAGGCCAAGTGAAAGTGCAAACACAACCACGATAGATTTTAATTCACCCAACACACATGGATTTAATCATAAACTTGACGAAGATTTGGGCTCTCCAATAACTACGATCAATTAAAATGATTTGACTACGCTTAAAATCGAGGATTTAGAGGAAAACATGAGGAGAACTGCTTAGAAGAAATAAAATTATGGAGTTTTCAATAATAGACAGTAGTAAAAATGAATTTATTAAGGAAATTAAATAAAATAGGCGATTCATCTGAAAAAGATTTTAGCCTCTCTTTCAGGCTTCACATTATTAACGAGATTGAAAAAGTTATTAATTAATGTCATTCATGAGCTCTTCGAGGTATTTTTTGGCTTTTTTATTTAAAGATTCGTTGGTCTTGTAATGATTCTTGAATTTAACCTGCTCATTTTTGCTTTTACTATTAAATTCTTACTAGAACTCTTGGAAGAATTATTCATGCTTTTGCAAATTATTTTTGGATTGTTCAAGCAAGTACTGAAGTTTCTCTTCTATGAAATAGTTAATCACTGGTTAAAGTCTAATTTGACCATCTCCGTCAAGTTTTGTGAATTCTTTGTTTGGTTTGTCGCCAAATTTCAAGTCACTGAGTCTTTGTTCTAACTTGCCCACTTCAGAAAACTTCACATAAGTTTCAGTGCCTAGAAGCTAAATAAATTGTCTTAGTTCCTTGAGTCTTTGCGTGAAGTCTTCTCTTACCTTGTTTTTCTTGCTCATTTCAATAAATTCAATGTGGTAGTCTACAGCTTCAATAGTTGGAGTCCAAGCGAAAACTTTCTCTAATTCATTTGCGATCAATTCTTTGGCTCTTTAGTGAATCAATTCGTCTTACTTTGGTTATTGAAAGAGCTTTTCCTCTTCTTGCTTTATTAAAAGATTCTTGACAACACTCAAATTCATGATTTCTTTGTTGAAACATTCTCTGCAGTAGCTTGAGATTTCGTTTGAATTTTCTCCCAAGAAAAACCCTTTCTTGATTCCAGTTGAAAGTTTTGAAGGTGTGCTTTTCTATTCTGATTACCAAGATCCGGTAAGATCCTTTTTGCATCTTTGGCATTGTGCGTATTCTTCTGAGTTCATTTGATTGTAGAAAGTAAAGTAAATTATATCTTATTATGGAATTCATCGCTTTTATGATAATCCCTTCATCCTTTATTTTGAATATTCAAATTGATTGAAAAGATAAACGCATCCCATTTATTTTCTTATTGTAGTAAAAGCCTGAAGATAATAACTACAACCCGGTATGGAAACTCTAAATCACTGACGACAAGAATAAAGTGTAGTACGAGGGTAATTTTATTGACAGAAGTATCAATAAAAAGATTCAATAAGTTTATCATTTTTTATTTAAACAATGCTATAGTGTTATGAGCAACTTAGTAGATTTCTTTTTCTATCACCCCATTTCTCGGCATTTTTGTCAAATAATTTTATAATTTAGTCATATTTCTCATTTCCCTTAATATTTTGGCCTGAAGAAACTGAATCGATTCTATTCTTTGAATCTTTCTATCATAAAAAGCTGTGATGTTAATTCCAGGCAAATATCATGTCACTAAGAATATCTCTTCTCTTTATGCTCTATTAAAATCAATTTTTCAACTTCATTGAAAGGAAGAATTTAATTATAAAGTAAAATTATACAATTATGTGACTTTAAATCAATCTCACAGTAGTGCCCATTAATGCTGAGAAGATCCTATAGTTATGATAAAGGGGATTTCGTTTAGCATTCTATGAATTCCAAAGTCACTAAGTAAAGTTGAACCTCCATGCATTGAAGCGAGAAGGGTTGGAGCTACTCTCCTATAACTATGTTACTTCTTTTTTGAATTTGTTAATCTTTGTAATCCATATTTTAAAGAGTATGGTAAAGCCAAACTTACCTCTCAAAATACTTGCATCTACACATTCAGAATAGGGAATAGTATTCAAAATGATGCAATACTTATCGGACAAGAATATATGTATGTTGCTTCAATAATGGGCATATTTTTTCAACCTTGCCACTTAGATTTAATGATTTTAATTTTTATCTAGCTTTAATGTTAAAAAAAATGATACGAGCAAAATAAGTTATATCAAATACAAAATTTTGCTATGAGGTATTCCCTAAAAATTCTTAAATCTATTTGGACTATTGGTGCAAAGATTTAATTTATCATTACTTCCCACCCAGATTAATCAAGAGTTTCACTAAATATTTCTTTATTCTATGATGATTGATAAGATATATTTATAAGTATAGATTTACTATAGGTTTTGGGGTATTGAATGATGATAATGATGAAAATTATTACCACACGAAAAATGCACAAACTCATAATTAAAGGCCAAGTGAAAGTGCAAACACAACCACGATAGATTTTAATTCACCCAACACACATGGATTTAATCATAAACTTGACGAAGATTTGGGCTCTCCAATAACTACGATCAATTAAAATGATTTGACTACGCTTAAAATCGAGGATTTAGAGGAAAACATGAGGAGAACTGCTTAGAAGAAATAAAATTATGGAGTTTTCAATAATAGACAGTAGTAAAAATGAATTTATTAAGGAAATTAAATAAAATAGGCGATTCATCTGAAAAAGATTTTAGCCTCTCTTTCAGGCTTCACATTATTAACGAGATTGAAAAGTTATTAATTAATGTCATTCATGAGCTCTTCGAGGTATTTTTTGGCTTTTTTATTTAAAGATTCGTTGGTCTTGTAATGATTCTTGAATTTAACCTGCTCATTTTTGCTTTTACTATTAAATTCTTACTAGAACTCTTGGAAGAATTATTCATGCTTTTGCAAATTATTTTTGGATTGTTCAAGCAAGTACTGAAGTTTCTCTTCTATGAAATAGTTAATCACTGGTTAAAGTCTAATTGACCATCTCCGTCAAGTTTTGTGAATTCTTTGTTTGGTTTGTCGCCAAATTTCAAGTCACTGAGTCTTTGTTCTAACTTGCCCACTTCAGAAAACTTCACATAAGTTTCAGTGCCTAGAAGCTAAATAAATTGTCTTAGTTCCTTGAGTCTTTGCGTGAAGTCTTCTCTTACCTTGTTTTTCTTGCTCATTTCAATAAATTCAATGTGGTAGTCTACAGCTTCAATAGTTGGAGTCCAAGCGAAAACTTTCTCTAATTCATTTGCGATCAATTCTTTGGCTCTTTAGTGAATCAATTCGTCTTACTTTGGTTATTGAAAGAGTTTCCTCTTCTTGCTTTATTAAAAGATTCTTGACAACACTCAAATTCATGATTTCTTTGTTGAAACATTCTCTGCAGTAGCTTGAGATTTCGTTTGAATTTTCTCCCAAGAAAAACCCTTTCTTGATTCCAGTTGAAAGTTTTGAAGGTGTGCTTTTCTATTCTGATTACCAAGATCCGGTAAGATCCTTTTTGCATCTTTGGCATTGTGCGTATTCTTCTGAGTTCATTTGATTGTAGAAAGTAAAGTAAATTATATCTTATTATGGAATTCATCGCTTTTATGATAATCCCTTCATCCTTTATTTTGAATATTCAAATTGATTGAAAAGATAAACGCATCCCATTTATTTTCTTATTGTAGTAAAAGCCTGAAGATAATAACTACAACCCGGTATGGAAACTCTAAATCACTGACGACAAGAATAAAGTGTAGTACGAGGGTAATTTTATTGACAGAAGTATCAATAAAAAGATTCAATAAGTTTATCATTTTTTATTTAAACAATGCTATAGTGTTATGAGCAACTTAGTAGATTTCTTTTTCTATCACCCCATTTCTCGGCATTTTTGTCAAATAATTTTATAATTTAGTCATATTTCTCATTTCCCTTAATATTTTGGCCTGAAGAAACTGAATCGATTCTATTCTTTGAATCTTTCTATCATAAAAAGCTGTGATGTTAATTCCAGGCAAATATCATGTCACTAAGAATATCTCTTCTCTTTATGCTCTATTAAAATCAATTTTTCAACTTCATTGAAAGGAAGAATTTAATTATAAAGTAAAATTATACAATTATGTGACTTTAAATCAATCTCACAGTAGTGCCCATTAATGCTGAGAAGATCCTATAGTTATGATAAAGGGGATTTCGTTTAGCATTCTATGAATTCCAAAGTCACTAAGTAAAGTTGAACCTCCATGCATTGAAGCGAGAAGGGTTGGAGCTACTCTCCTATAACTATGTTACTTCTTTTTTGAATTTGTTAATCTTTGTAATCCATATTTTAAAGAGTATGGTAAAGCCAAACTTACCTCTCAAAATACTTGCATCTACACATTCAGAATAGGGAATAGTATTCAAAATGATGCAATACTTATCGGACAAGAATATATGTATGTTGCTTCAATAATGGGCATATTTTTTCAACCTTGCCACTTAGATTTAATGATTTTAATTTTTATCTAGCTTTAATGTTAAAAAAAATGATACGAGCAAAATAAGTTATATCAAATACAAAATTTTGCTATGAGGTATTCCCTAAAAATTCTTAAATCTATTTGGACTATTGGTGCAAAGATTTAATTTATCATTACTTCCCACCCAGATTAATCAAGAGTTTCACTAAATATTTCTTTATTCTATGATGATTGATAAGATATATTTATAAGTATAGATTTACTATAGGTTTTGGGGTATTGAATGATGATAATGATGAAAATTATTACCACACGAAAAATGCACAAACTCATAATTAAAGGCCAAGTGAAAGTGCAAACACAACCACGATAGATTTTAATTCACCCAACACACATGGATTTAATCATAAACTTGACGAAGATTTGGGCTCTCCAATAACTACGATCAATTAAAATGATTTGACTACGCTTAAAATCGAGGATTTAGAGGAAAACATGAGGAGAACTGCTTAGAAGAAATAAAATTATGGAGTTTTCAATAATAGACAGTAGTAAAAATGAATTTATTAAGGAAATTAAATAAAATAGGCGATTCATCTGAAAAAGATTTTAGCCTCTCTTTCAGGCTTCACATTATTAACGAGATTGAAAAGTTATTAATTAATGTCATTCATGAGCTCTTCGAGGTATTTTTTGGCTTTTTTATTTAAAGATTCGTTGGTCTTGTAATGATTCTTGAATTTAACCTGCTCATTTTTGCTTTTACTATTAAATTCTTACTAGAACTCTTGGAAGAATTATTCATGCTTTTGCAAATTATTTTTGGATTGTTCAAGCAAGTACTGAAGTTTCTCTTCTATGAAATAGTTAATCACTGGTTAAAGTCTAATTTGAACATCTCCGTCAAGTTTTGTGAATTCTTTGTTTGGTTTGTCGCCAAATTTCAAGTCACTGAGTCTTTGTTCTAACTTGCCCACTTCAGAAAACTTCACATAAGTTTCAGTGCCTAGAAGCTAAATAAATTGTCTTAGTTCCTTGAGTCTTTGCGTGAAGTCTTCTCTTACCTTGTTTTTCTTGCTCATTTCAATAAATTCAATGTGGTAGTCTACAGCTTCAATAGTTGGAGTCCAAGCGAAAACTTTCTCTAATTCATTTGCGATCAATTCTTTGGCTCTTTAGTGAATCAATTCGTCTTACTTTGGTTATTGAAAGAGCTTTTCCTCTTCTTGCTTTATTAAAAGATTCTTGACAACACTCAAATTCATGATTTCTTTGTTGAAACATTCTCTGCAGTAGCTTGAGATTTCGTTTGAATTTTCTCCCAAGAAAAACCCTTTCTTGATTCCAGTTGAAAGTTTTGAAGGTGTGCTTTTCTATTCTGATTACCAAGATCCGGTAAGATCCTTTTTGCATCTTTGGCATTGTGCGTATTCTTCTGAGTTCATTTGATTGTAGAAAGTAAAGTAAATTATATCTTATTATGGAATTCATCGCTTTTATGATAATCCCTTCATCCTTTATTTTGAATATTCAAATTGATTGAAAAGATAAACGCATCCCATTTATTTTCTTATTGTAGTAAAAGCCTGAAGATAATAACTACAACCCGGTATGGAAACTCTAAATCACTGACGACAAGAATAAAGTGTAGTACGAGGGTAATTTTATTGACAGAAGTATCAATAAAAAGATTCAATAAGTTTATCATTTTTTATTTAAACAATGCTATAGTGTTATGAGCAACTTAGTAGATTTCTTTTTCTATCACCCCATTTCTCGGCATTTTTGTCAAATAATTTTATAATTTAGTCATATTTCTCATTTCCCTTAATATTTTGGCCTGAAGAAACTGAATCGATTCTATTCTTTGAATCTTTCTATCATAAAAAGCTGTGATGTTAATTCCAGGCAAATATCATGTCACTAAGAATATCTCTTCTCTTTATGCTCTATTAAAATCAATTTTTCAACTTCATTGAAAGGAAGAATTTAATTATAAAGTAAAATTATACAATTATGTGACTTTAAATCAATCTCACAGTAGTGCCCATTAATGCTGAGAAGATCCTATAGTTATGATAAAGGGGATTTCGTTTAGCATTCTATGAATTCCAAAGTCACTAAGTAAAGTTGAACCTCCATGCATTGAAGCGAGAAGGGTTGGAGCTACTCTCCTATAACTATGTTACTTCTTTTTTGAATTTGTTAATCTTTGTAATCCATATTTTAAAGAGTATGGTAAAGCCAAACTTACCTCTCAAAATACTTGCATCTACACATTCAGAATAGGGAATAGTATTCAAAATGATGCAATACTTATCGGACAAGAATATATGTATGTTGCTTCAATAATGGGCATATTTTTTCAACCTTGCCACTTAGATTTAATGATTTTAATTTTTATCTAGCTTTAATGTTAAAAAAAATGATACGAGCAAAATAAGTTATATCAAATACAAAATTTTGCTATGAGGTATTCCCTAAAAATTCTTAAATCTATTTGGACTATTGGTGCAAAGATTTAATTTATCATTACTTCCCACCCAGATTAATCAAGAGTTTCACTAAATATTTCTTTATTCTATGATGATTGATAAGATATATTTATAAGTATAGATTTACTATAGGTTTTGGGGTATTGAATGATGATAATGATGAAAATTATTACCACACGAAAAATGCACAAACTCATAATTAAAGGCCAAGTGAAAGTGCAAACACAACCACGATAGATTTTAATTCACCCAACACACATGGATTTAATCATAAACTTGACGAAGATTTGGGCTCTCCAATAACTACGATCAATTAAAATGATTTGACTACGCTTAAAATCGAGGATTTAGAGGAAAACATGAGGAGAACTGCTTAGAAGAAATAAAATTATGGAGTTTTCAATAATAGACAGTAGTAAAAATGAATTTATTAAGGAAATTAAATAAAATAGGCGATTCATCTGAAAAAGATTTTAGCCTCTCTTTCAGGCTTCACATTATTAACGAGATTGAAAAGTTATTAATTAATGTCATTCATGAGCTCTTCGAGGTATTTTTTGGCTTTTTTATTTAAAGATTCGTTGGTCTTGTAATGATTCTTGAATTTAACCTGCTCATTTTTGCTTTTACTATTAAATTCTTACTAGAACTCTTGGAAGAATTATTCATGCTTTTGCAAATTATTTTTGGATTGTTCAAGCAAGTACTGAAGTTTCTCTTCTATGAAATAGTTAATCACTGGTTAAAGTCTAATTTGACCATCTCCGTCAAGTTTTGTGAATTCTTTGTTTGGTTTGTCGCCAAATTTCAAGTCACTGAGTCTTTGTTCTAACTTGCCCACTTCAGAAAACTTCACATAAGTTTCAGTGCCTAGAAGCTAAATAAATTGTCTTAGTTCCTTGAGTCTTTGCGTGAAGTCTTCTCTTACCTTGTTTTTCTTGCTCATTTCAATAAATTCAATGTGGTAGTCTACAGCTTCAATAGTTGGAGTCCAAGCGAAAACTTTCTCTAATTCATTTGCGATCAATTCTTTGGCTCTTTAGTGAATCAATTCGTCTTACTTTGGTTATTGAAAGAGCTTTTCCTCTTCTTGCTTTATTAAAAGATTCTTGACAACACTCAAATTCATGATTTCTTTGTTGAAACATTCTCTGCAGTAGCTTGAGATTTCGTTTGAATTTTCTCCCAAGAAAAACCCTTTCTTGATTCCAGTTGAAAGTTTTGAAGGTGTGCTTTTCTATTCTGATTACCAAGATCCGGTAAGATCCTTTTTGCATCTTTGGCATTGTGCGTATTCTTCTGAGTTCATTTGATTGTAGAAAGTAAAGTAAATTATATCTTATTATGGAATTCATCGCTTTTATGATAATCCCTTCATCCTTTATTTTGAATATTCAAATTGATTGAAAAGATAAACGCATCCCATTTATTTTCTTATTGTAGTAAAAGCCTGAAGATAATAACTACAACCCGGTATGGAAACTCTAAATCACTGACGACAAGAATAAAGTGTAGTACGAGGGTAATTTTATTGACAGAAGTATCAATAAAAAGATTCAATAAGTTTATCATTTTTTATTTAAACAATGCTATAGTGTTATGAGCAACTTAGTAGATTTCTTTTTCTATCACCCCATTTCTCGGCATTTTTGTCAAATAATTTTATAATTTAGTCATATTTCTCATTTCCCTTAATATTTTGGCCTGAAGAAACTGAATCGATTCTATTCTTTGAATCTTTCTATCATAAAAAGCTGTGATGTTAATTCCAGGCAAATATCATGTCACTAAGAATATCTCTTCTCTTTATGCTCTATTAAAATCAATTTTTCAACTTCATTGAAAGGAAGAATTTAATTATAAAGTAAAATTATACAATTATGTGACTTTAAATCAATCTCACAGTAGTGCCCATTAATGCTGAGAAGATCCTATAGTTATGATAAAGGGGATTTCGTTTAGCATTCTATGAATTCCAAAGTCACTAAGTAAAGTTGAACCTCCATGCATTGAAGCGAGAAGGGTTGGAGCTACTCTCCTATAACTATGTTACTTCTTTTTTGAATTTGTTAATCTTTGTAATCCATATTTTAAAGAGTATGGTAAAGCCAAACTTACCTCTCAAAATACTTGCATCTACACATTCAGAATAGGGAATAGTATTCAAAATGATGCAATACTTATCGGACAAGAATATATGTATGTTGCTTCAATAATGGGCATATTTTTTCAACCTTGCCACTTAGATTTAATGATTTTAATTTTTATCTAGCTTTAATGTTAAAAAAAATGATACGAGCAAAATAAGTTATATCAAATACAAAATTTTGCTATGAGGTATTCCCTAAAAATTCTTAAATCTATTTGGACTATTGGTGCAAAGATTTAATTTATCATTACTTCCCACCCAGATTAATCAAGAGTTTCACTAAATATTTCTTTATTCTATGATGATTGATAAGATATATTTATAAGTATAGATTTACTATAGGTTTTGGGGTATTGAATGATGATAATGATGAAAATTATTACCACACGAAAAATGCACAAACTCATAATTAAAGGCCAAGTGAAAGTGCAAACACAACCACGATAGATTTTAATTCACCCAACACACATGGATTTAATCATAAACTTGACGAAGATTTGGGCTCTCCAATAACTACGATCAATTAAAATGATTTGACTACGCTTAAAATCGAGGATTTAGAGGAAAACATGAGGAGAACTGCTTAGAAGAAATAAAATTATGGAGTTTTCAATAATAGACAGTAGTAAAAATGAATTTATTAAGGAAATTAAATAAAATAGGCGATTCATCTGAAAAAGATTTTAGCCTCTCTTTCAGGCTTCACATTATTAACGAGATTGAAAAGATTAATTAATGTCATTCATGAGCTCTTCGAGGTATTTTTTGGCTTTTTTATTTAAAGATTCGTTGGTCTTGTAATGATTCTTGAATTTAACCTGCTCATTTTTGCTTTTACTATTAAATTCTTACTAGAACTCTTGGAAGAATTATTCATGCTTTTGCAAATTATTTTTGGATTGTTCAAGCAAGTACTGAAGTTTCTCTTCTATGAAATAGTTAATCACTGGTTAAAGTCTAATTTGAACATCTCCGTCAAGTTTTGTGAATTCTTTGTTTGGTTTGTCGCCAAATTTCAAGTCACTGAGTCTTTGTTCTAACTTGCCCACTTCAGAAAACTTCACATAAGTTTCAGTGCCTAGAAGCTAAATAAATTGTCTTAGTTCCTTGAGTCTTTGCGTGAAGTCTTCTCTTACCTTGTTTTTCTTGCTCATTTCAATAAATTCAATGTGGTAGTCTACAGCTTCAATAGTTGGAGTCCAAGCGAAAACTTTCTCTAATTCATTTGCGATCAATTCTTTGGCTCTTTAGTGAATCAATTCGTCTTACTTTGGTTATTGAAAGAGCTTTTCCTCTTCTTGCTTTATTAAAAGATTCTTGACAACACTCAAATTCATGATTTCTTTGTTGAAACATTCTCTGCAGTAGCTTGAGATTTCGTTTGAATTTTCTCCCAAGAAAAACCCTTTCTTGATTCCAGTTGAAAGTTTTGAAGGTGTGCTTTTCTATTCTGATTACCAAGATCCGGTAAGATCCTTTTTGCATCTTTGGCATTGTGCGTATTCTTCTGAGTTCATTTGATTGTAGAAAGTAAAGTAAATTATATCTTATTATGGAATTCATCGCTTTTATGATAATCCCTTCATCCTTTATTTTGAATATTCAAATTGATTGAAAAGATAAACGCATCCCATTTATTTTCTTATTGTAGTAAAAGCCTGAAGATAATAACTACAACCCGGTATGGAAACTCTAAATCACTGACGACAAGAATAAAGTGTAGTACGAGGGTAATTTTATTGACAGAAGTATCAATAAAAAGATTCAATAAGTTTATCATTTTTTATTTAAACAATGCTATAGTGTTATGAGCAACTTAGTAGATTTCTTTTTCTATCACCCCATTTCTCGGCATTTTTGTCAAATAATTTTATAATTTAGTCATATTTCTCATTTCCCTTAATATTTTGGCCTGAAGAAACTGAATCGATTCTATTCTTTGAATCTTTCTATCATAAAAAGCTGTGATGTTAATTCCAGGCAAATATCATGTCACTAAGAATATCTCTTCTCTTTATGCTCTATTAAAATCAATTTTTCAACTTCATTGAAAGGAAGAATTTAATTATAAAGTAAAATTATACAATTATGTGACTTTAAATCAATCTCACAGTAGTGCCCATTAATGCTGAGAAGATCCTATAGTTATGATAAAGGGGATTTCGTTTAGCATTCTATGAATTCCAAAGTCACTAAGTAAAGTTGAACCTCCATGCATTGAAGCGAGAAGGGTTGGAGCTACTCTCCTATAACTATGTTACTTCTTTTTTGAATTTGTTAATCTTTGTAATCCATATTTTAAAGAGTATGGTAAAGCCAAACTTACCTCTCAAAATACTTGCATCTACACATTCAGAATAGGGAATAGTATTCAAAATGATGCAATACTTATCGGACAAGAATATATGTATGTTGCTTCAATAATGGGCATATTTTTTCAACCTTGCCACTTAGATTTAATGATTTTAATTTTTATCTAGCTTTAATGTTAAAAAAAATGATACGAGCAAAATAAGTTATATCAAATACAAAATTTTGCTATGAGGTATTCCCTAAAAATTCTTAAATCTATTTGGACTATTGGTGCAAAGATTTAATTTATCATTACTTCCCACCCAGATTAATCAAGAGTTTCACTAAATATTTCTTTATTCTATGATGATTGATAAGATATATTTATAAGTATAGATTTACTATAGGTTTTGGGGTATTGAATGATGATAATGATGAAAATTATTACCACACGAAAAATGCACAAACTCATAATTAAAGGCCAAGTGAAAGTGCAAACACAACCACGATAGATTTTAATTCACCCAACACACATGGATTTAATCATAAACTTGACGAAGATTTGGGCTCTCCAATAACTACGATCAATTAAAATGATTTGACTACGCTTAAAATCGAGGATTTAGAGGAAAACATGAGGAGAACTGCTTAGAAGAAATAAAATTATGGAGTTTTCAATAATAGACAGTAGTAAAAATGAATTTATTAAGGAAATTAAATAAAATAGGCGATTCATCTGAAAAAGATTTTAGCCTCTCTTTCAGGCTTCACATTATTAACGAGATTGAAAGTTATTAATTAATGTCATTCATGAGCTCTTCGAGGTATTTTTTGGCTTTTTTATTTAAAGATTCGTTGGTCTTGTAATGATTCTTGAATTTAACCTGCTCATTTTTGCTTTTACTATTAAATTCTTACTAGAACTCTTGGAAGAATTATTCATGCTTTTGCAAATTATTTTTGGATTGTTCAAGCAAGTACTGAAGTTTCTCTTCTATGAAATAGTTAATCACTGGTTAAAGTCTAATTTGACCATCTCCGTCAAGTTTTGTGAATTCTTTGTTTGGTTTGTCGCCAAATTTCAAGTCACTGAGTCTTTGTTCTAACTTGCCCACTTCAGAAAACTTCACATAAGTTTCAGTGCCTAGAAGCTAAATAAATTGTCTTAGTTCCTTGAGTCTTTGCGTGAAGTCTTCTCTTACCTTGTTTTTCTTGCTCATTTCAATAAATTCAATGTGGTAGTCTACAGCTTCAATAGTTGGAGTCCAAGCGAAAACTTTCTCTAATTCATTTGCGATCAATTCTTTGGCTCTTTAGTGAATCAATTCGTCTTACTTTGGTTATTGAAAGAGCTTTTCCTCTTCTTGCTTTATTAAAAGATTCTTGACAACACTCAAATTCATGATTTCTTTGTTGAAACATTCTCTGCAGTAGCTTGAGATTTCGTTTGAATTTTCTCCCAAGAAAAACCCTTTCTTGATTCCAGTTGAAAGTTTTGAAGGTGTGCTTTTCTATTCTGATTACCAAGATCCGGTAAGATCCTTTTTGCATCTTTGGCATTGTGCGTATTCTTCTGAGTTCATTTGATTGTAGAAAGTAAAGTAAATTATATCTTATTATGGAATTCATCGCTTTTATGATAATCCCTTCATCCTTTATTTTGAATATTCAAATTGATTGAAAAGATAAACGCATCCCATTTATTTTCTTATTGTAGTAAAAGCCTGAAGATAATAACTACAACCCGGTATGGAAACTCTAAATCACTGACGACAAGAATAAAGTGTAGTACGAGGGTAATTTTATTGACAGAAGTATCAATAAAAAGATTCAATAAGTTTATCATTTTTTATTTAAACAATGCTATAGTGTTATGAGCAACTTAGTAGATTTCTTTTTCTATCACCCCATTTCTCGGCATTTTTGTCAAATAATTTTATAATTTAGTCATATTTCTCATTTCCCTTAATATTTTGGCCTGAAGAAACTGAATCGATTCTATTCTTTGAATCTTTCTATCATAAAAAGCTGTGATGTTAATTCCAGGCAAATATCATGTCACTAAGAATATCTCTTCTCTTTATGCTCTATTAAAATCAATTTTTCAACTTCATTGAAAGGAAGAATTTAATTATAAAGTAAAATTATACAATTATGTGACTTTAAATCAATCTCACAGTAGTGCCCATTAATGCTGAGAAGATCCTATAGTTATGATAAAGGGGATTTCGTTTAGCATTCTATGAATTCCAAAGTCACTAAGTAAAGTTGAACCTCCATGCATTGAAGCGAGAAGGGTTGGAGCTACTCTCCTATAACTATGTTACTTCTTTTTTGAATTTGTTAATCTTTGTAATCCATATTTTAAAGAGTATGGTAAAGCCAAACTTACCTCTCAAAATACTTGCATCTACACATTCAGAATAGGGAATAGTATTCAAAATGATGCAATACTTATCGGACAAGAATATATGTATGTTGCTTCAATAATGGGCATATTTTTTCAACCTTGCCACTTAGATTTAATGATTTTAATTTTTATCTAGCTTTAATGTTAAAAAAAATGATACGAGCAAAATAAGTTATATCAAATACAAAATTTTGCTATGAGGTATTCCCTAAAAATTCTTAAATCTATTTGGACTATTGGTGCAAAGATTTAATTTATCATTACTTCCCACCCAGATTAATCAAGAGTTTCACTAAATATTTCTTTATTCTATGATGATTGATAAGATATATTTATAAGTATAGATTTACTATAGGTTTTGGGGTATTGAATGATGATAATGATGAAAATTATTACCACACGAAAAATGCACAAACTCATAATTAAAGGCCAAGTGAAAGTGCAAACACAACCACGATAGATTTTAATTCACCCAACACACATGGATTTAATCATAAACTTGACGAAGATTTGGGCTCTCCAATAACTACGATCAATTAAAATGATTTGACTACGCTTAAAATCGAGGATTTAGAGGAAAACATGAGGAGAACTGCTTAGAAGAAATAAAATTATGGAGTTTTCAATAATAGACAGTAGTAAAAATGAATTTATTAAGGAAATTAAATAAAATAGGCGATTCATCTGAAAAAGATTTTAGCCTCTCTTTCAGGCTTCACATTATTAACGAGATTGAAAAGTTATTAATTAATGTCATTCATGAGCTCTTCGAGGTATTTTTTGGCTTTTTTATTTAAAGATTCGTTGGTCTTGTAATGATTCTTGAATTTAACCTGCTCATTTTTGCTTTTACTATTAAATTCTTACTAGAACTCTTGGAAGAATTATTCATGCTTTTGCAAATTATTTTTGGATTGTTCAAGCAAGTACTGAAGTTTCTCTTCTATGAAATAGTTAATCACTGGTTAAAGTCTAATTTGACCATCTCCGTCAAGTTTTGTGAATTCTTTGTTTGGTTTGTCGCCAAATTTCAAGTCACTGAGTCTTTGTTCTAACTTGCCCACTTCAGAAAACTTCACATAAGTTTCAGTGCCTAGAAGCTAAATAAATTGTCTTAGTTCCTTGAGTCTTTGCGTGAAGTCTTCTCTTACCTTGTTTTTCTTGCTCATTTCAATAAATTCAATGTGGTAGTCTACAGCTTCAATAGTTGGAGTCCAAGCGAAAACTTTCTCTAATTCATTTGCGATCAATTCTTTGGCTCTTTAGTGAATCAATTCGTCTTACTTTGGTTATTGAAAGATTTCCTCTTCTTGCTTTATTAAAAGATTCTTGACAACACTCAAATTCATGATTTCTTTGTTGAAACATTCTCTGCAGTAGCTTGAGATTTCGTTTGAATTTTCTCCCAAGAAAAACCCTTTCTTGATTCCAGTTGAAAGTTTTGAAGGTGTGCTTTTCTATTCTGATTACCAAGATCCGGTAAGATCCTTTTTGCATCTTTGGCATTGTGCGTATTCTTCTGAGTTCATTTGATTGTAGAAAGTAAAGTAAATTATATCTTATTATGGAATTCATCGCTTTTATGATAATCCCTTCATCCTTTATTTTGAATATTCAAATTGATTGAAAAGATAAACGCATCCCATTTATTTTCTTATTGTAGTAAAAGCCTGAAGATAATAACTACAACCCGGTATGGAAACTCTAAATCACTGACGACAAGAATAAAGTGTAGTACGAGGGTAATTTTATTGACAGAAGTATCAATAAAAAGATTCAATAAGTTTATCATTTTTTATTTAAACAATGCTATAGTGTTATGAGCAACTTAGTAGATTTCTTTTTCTATCACCCCATTTCTCGGCATTTTTGTCAAATAATTTTATAATTTAGTCATATTTCTCATTTCCCTTAATATTTTGGCCTGAAGAAACTGAATCGATTCTATTCTTTGAATCTTTCTATCATAAAAAGCTGTGATGTTAATTCCAGGCAAATATCATGTCACTAAGAATATCTCTTCTCTTTATGCTCTATTAAAATCAATTTTTCAACTTCATTGAAAGGAAGAATTTAATTATAAAGTAAAATTATACAATTATGTGACTTTAAATCAATCTCACAGTAGTGCCCATTAATGCTGAGAAGATCCTATAGTTATGATAAAGGGGATTTCGTTTAGCATTCTATGAATTCCAAAGTCACTAAGTAAAGTTGAACCTCCATGCATTGAAGCGAGAAGGGTTGGAGCTACTCTCCTATAACTATGTTACTTCTTTTTTGAATTTGTTAATCTTTGTAATCCATATTTTAAAGAGTATGGTAAAGCCAAACTTACCTCTCAAAATACTTGCATCTACACATTCAGAATAGGGAATAGTATTCAAAATGATGCAATACTTATCGGACAAGAATATATGTATGTTGCTTCAATAATGGGCATATTTTTTCAACCTTGCCACTTAGATTTAATGATTTTAATTTTTATCTAGCTTTAATGTTAAAAAAAATGATACGAGCAAAATAAGTTATATCAAATACAAAATTTTGCTATGAGGTATTCCCTAAAAATTCTTAAATCTATTTGGACTATTGGTGCAAAGATTTAATTTATCATTACTTCCCACCCAGATTAATCAAGAGTTTCACTAAATATTTCTTTATTCTATGATGATTGATAAGATATATTTATAAGTATAGATTTACTATAGGTTTTGGGGTATTGAATGATGATAATGATGAAAATTATTACCACACGAAAAATGCACAAACTCATAATTAAAGGCCAAGTGAAAGTGCAAACACAACCACGATAGATTTTAATTCACCCAACACACATGGATTTAATCATAAACTTGACGAAGATTTGGGCTCTCCAATAACTACGATCAATTAAAATGATTTGACTACGCTTAAAATCGAGGATTTAGAGGAAAACATGAGGAGAACTGCTTAGAAGAAATAAAATTATGGAGTTTTCAATAATAGACAGTAGTAAAAATGAATTTATTAAGGAAATTAAATAAAATAGGCGATTCATCTGAAAAAGATTTTAGCCTCTCTTTCAGGCTTCACATTATTAACGAGATTGAAAAGTTATTAATTAATGTCATTCATGAGCTCTTCGAGGTATTTTTTGGCTTTTTTATTTAAAGATTCGTTGGTCTTGTAATGATTCTTGAATTTAACCTGCTCATTTTTGCTTTTACTATTAAATTCTTACTAGAACTCTTGGAAGAATTATTCATGCTTTTGCAAATTATTTTTGGATTGTTCAAGCAAGTACTGAAGTTTCTCTTCTATGAAATAGTTAATCACTGGTTAAAGTCTAATTGACCCACCGCTCAAGTTTTGTGAATTCTTTGTTTGGTTTGTCGCCAAATTTCAAGTCACTGAGTCTTTGTTCTAACTTGCCCACTTCAGAAAACTTCACATAAGTTTCAGTGCCTAGAAGCTAAATAAATTGTCTTAGTTCCTTGAGTCTTTGCGTGAAGTCTTCTCTTACCTTGTTTTTCTTGCTCATTTCAATAAATTCAATGTGGTAGTCTACAGCTTCAATAGTTGGAGTCCAAGCGAAAACTTTCTCTAATTCATTTGCGATCAATTCTTTGGCTCTTTAGTGAATCAATTCGTCTTACTTTGGTTATTGAAAGAGCTTTCCTCTTCTTGCTTTATTAAAAGATTCTTGACAACACTCAAATTCATGATTTCTTTGTTGAAACATTCTCTGCAGTAGCTTGAGATTTCGTTTGAATTTTCTCCCAAGAAAAACCCTTTCTTGATTCCAGTTGAAAGTTTTGAAGGTGTGCTTTTCTATTCTGATTACCAAGATCCGGTAAGATCCTTTTTGCATCTTTGGCATTGTGCGTATTCTTCTGAGTTCATTTGATTGTAGAAAGTAAAGTAAATTATATCTTATTATGGAATTCATCGCTTTTATGATAATCCCTTCATCCTTTATTTTGAATATTCAAATTGATTGAAAAGATAAACGCATCCCATTTATTTTCTTATTGTAGTAAAAGCCTGAAGATAATAACTACAACCCGGTATGGAAACTCTAAATCACTGACGACAAGAATAAAGTGTAGTACGAGGGTAATTTTATTGACAGAAGTATCAATAAAAAGATTCAATAAGTTTATCATTTTTTATTTAAACAATGCTATAGTGTTATGAGCAACTTAGTAGATTTCTTTTTCTATCACCCCATTTCTCGGCATTTTTGTCAAATAATTTTATAATTTAGTCATATTTCTCATTTCCCTTAATATTTTGGCCTGAAGAAACTGAATCGATTCTATTCTTTGAATCTTTCTATCATAAAAAGCTGTGATGTTAATTCCAGGCAAATATCATGTCACTAAGAATATCTCTTCTCTTTATGCTCTATTAAAATCAATTTTTCAACTTCATTGAAAGGAAGAATTTAATTATAAAGTAAAATTATACAATTATGTGACTTTAAATCAATCTCACAGTAGTGCCCATTAATGCTGAGAAGATCCTATAGTTATGATAAAGGGGATTTCGTTTAGCATTCTATGAATTCCAAAGTCACTAAGTAAAGTTGAACCTCCATGCATTGAAGCGAGAAGGGTTGGAGCTACTCTCCTATAACTATGTTACTTCTTTTTTGAATTTGTTAATCTTTGTAATCCATATTTTAAAGAGTATGGTAAAGCCAAACTTACCTCTCAAAATACTTGCATCTACACATTCAGAATAGGGAATAGTATTCAAAATGATGCAATACTTATCGGACAAGAATATATGTATGTTGCTTCAATAATGGGCATATTTTTTCAACCTTGCCACTTAGATTTAATGATTTTAATTTTTATCTAGCTTTAATGTTAAAAAAAATGATACGAGCAAAATAAGTTATATCAAATACAAAATTTTGCTATGAGGTATTCCCTAAAAATTCTTAAATCTATTTGGACTATTGGTGCAAAGATTTAATTTATCATTACTTCCCACCCAGATTAATCAAGAGTTTCACTAAATATTTCTTTATTCTATGATGATTGATAAGATATATTTATAAGTATAGATTTACTATAGGTTTTGGGGTATTGAATGATGATAATGATGAAAATTATTACCACACGAAAAATGCACAAACTCATAATTAAAGGCCAAGTGAAAGTGCAAACACAACCACGATAGATTTTAATTCACCCAACACACATGGATTTAATCATAAACTTGACGAAGATTTGGGCTCTCCAATAACTACGATCAATTAAAATGATTTGACTACGCTTAAAATCGAGGATTTAGAGGAAAACATGAGGAGAACTGCTTAGAAGAAATAAAATTATGGAGTTTTCAATAATAGACAGTAGTAAAAATGAATTTATTAAGGAAATTAAATAAAATAGGCGATTCATCTGAAAAAGATTTTAGCCTCTCTTTCAGGCTTCACATTATTAACGAGATTGAAAAGTTATTAATTAATGTCATTCATGAGCTCTTCGAGGTATTTTTTGGCTTTTTTATTTAAAGATTCGTTGGTCTTGTAATGATTCTTGAATTTAACCTGCTCATTTTTGCTTTTACTATTAAATTCTTACTAGAACTCTTGGAAGAATTATTCATGCTTTTGCAAATTATTTTTGGATTGTTCAAGCAAGTACTGAAGTTTCTCTTCTATGAAATAGTTAATCACTGGTTAAAGTCTAATTTGACCATCTCCGTCAAGTTTTGTGAATTCTTTGTTTGGTTTGTCGCCAAATTTCAAGTCACTGAGTCTTTGTTCTAACTTGCCCACTTCAGAAAACTTCACATAAGTTTCAGTGCCTAGAAGCTAAATAAATTGTCTTAGTTCCTTGAGTCTTTGCGTGAAGTCTTCTCTTACCTTGTTTTTCTTGCTCATTTCAATAAATTCAATGTGGTAGTCTACAGCTTCAATAGTTGGAGTCCAAGCGAAAACTTTCTCTAATTCATTTGCGATCAATTCTTTGGCTCTTTAGTGAATCAATTCGTCTTACTTTGGTTATTGAAAGAGTTTCCTCTTCTTGCTTTATTAAAAGATTCTTGACAACACTCAAATTCATGATTTCTTTGTTGAAACATTCTCTGCAGTAGCTTGAGATTTCGTTTGAATTTTCTCCCAAGAAAAACCCTTTCTTGATTCCAGTTGAAAGTTTTGAAGGTGTGCTTTTCTATTCTGATTACCAAGATCCGGTAAGATCCTTTTTGCATCTTTGGCATTGTGCGTATTCTTCTGAGTTCATTTGATTGTAGAAAGTAAAGTAAATTATATCTTATTATGGAATTCATCGCTTTTATGATAATCCCTTCATCCTTTATTTTGAATATTCAAATTGATTGAAAAGATAAACGCATCCCATTTATTTTCTTATTGTAGTAAAAGCCTGAAGATAATAACTACAACCCGGTATGGAAACTCTAAATCACTGACGACAAGAATAAAGTGTAGTACGAGGGTAATTTTATTGACAGAAGTATCAATAAAAAGATTCAATAAGTTTATCATTTTTTATTTAAACAATGCTATAGTGTTATGAGCAACTTAGTAGATTTCTTTTTCTATCACCCCATTTCTCGGCATTTTTGTCAAATAATTTTATAATTTAGTCATATTTCTCATTTCCCTTAATATTTTGGCCTGAAGAAACTGAATCGATTCTATTCTTTGAATCTTTCTATCATAAAAAGCTGTGATGTTAATTCCAGGCAAATATCATGTCACTAAGAATATCTCTTCTCTTTATGCTCTATTAAAATCAATTTTTCAACTTCATTGAAAGGAAGAATTTAATTATAAAGTAAAATTATACAATTATGTGACTTTAAATCAATCTCACAGTAGTGCCCATTAATGCTGAGAAGATCCTATAGTTATGATAAAGGGGATTTCGTTTAGCATTCTATGAATTCCAAAGTCACTAAGTAAAGTTGAACCTCCATGCATTGAAGCGAGAAGGGTTGGAGCTACTCTCCTATAACTATGTTACTTCTTTTTTGAATTTGTTAATCTTTGTAATCCATATTTTAAAGAGTATGGTAAAGCCAAACTTACCTCTCAAAATACTTGCATCTACACATTCAGAATAGGGAATAGTATTCAAAATGATGCAATACTTATCGGACAAGAATATATGTATGTTGCTTCAATAATGGGCATATTTTTTCAACCTTGCCACTTAGATTTAATGATTTTAATTTTTATCTAGCTTTAATGTTAAAAAAAATGATACGAGCAAAATAAGTTATATCAAATACAAAATTTTGCTATGAGGTATTCCCTAAAAATTCTTAAATCTATTTGGACTATTGGTGCAAAGATTTAATTTATCATTACTTCCCACCCAGATTAATCAAGAGTTTCACTAAATATTTCTTTATTCTATGATGATTGATAAGATATATTTATAAGTATAGATTTACTATAGGTTTTGGGGTATTGAATGATGATAATGATGAAAATTATTACCACACGAAAAATGCACAAACTCATAATTAAAGGCCAAGTGAAAGTGCAAACACAACCACGATAGATTTTAATTCACCCAACACACATGGATTTAATCATAAACTTGACGAAGATTTGGGCTCTCCAATAACTACGATCAATTAAAATGATTTGACTACGCTTAAAATCGAGGATTTAGAGGAAAACATGAGGAGAACTGCTTAGAAGAAATAAAATTATGGAGTTTTCAATAATAGACAGTAGTAAAAATGAATTTATTAAGGAAATTAAATAAAATAGGCGATTC
>ARYC01000543.1:0-16027 GCA_000711775.1 Oxytricha trifallax | reverse complement strand
TTAGCTTAATATCTCAATGCAGAGTTGCATATCTAGAAATAAGAGACGGTCTTTAATGCAAGTTTAGCTAATCTTGTAAGGATTAAGGTTTACATGCTATATGAGATGCTTCTCACTCTATTTATTGAGAGGAGTAAATACAATTTTTCACAAACTTAGGATAATATAATTTGTAAGAGATCTAAGGATTGTTTCAAAGCTTAAACAAAGTTCGATAATGCTCCTGTATATATATCAATTCTAATGTCCACAAGTGAATACAATTAAATTCTACTTGGAATTAATTAAGAATATATATATGGGACTTTAAGTGTAATAAGGTTGACTTGATTCAAAGTTATTACTTTCCAAAAGAAAACGAAAGACTGAAATTTTGGGGATTACATTCCAATCCAAAGATCGTAGCATATTGAAAGCAAAGAACGTTTCTCTAAAAACTATGTACAATCTCTGTTGATTAATGGCTTTTTCTACAAATTAGAATGATCATTCTTAAAAAGGAAAGAGGTAAATTTAAAAGGCAAACAACTTCTGAGGCTGTATAGATTTGGATTTCCAACTTTAATAGAAGACGTTGAGAAAGCAGCAGCATGCTTTGAAAGTTAGTAAACTTGAATGCCAAAATAAGATAAATTCTTCACAACTGAATTCAGGTTAAACAAGCAACCAGCACAAAAGGATGCACTCTGGCAATGACAGGATTAGTATTCAAGATTATTTTAGCACGTCAAAAGAGCAGTGACCACGTACATAAATGGGAGATATTATTCATGACTTTCCAAAGTCTTTACTAACTCAGATAAGGATATAATCTAAAGAAGCTCGTCATATTTCACTGATTAAGCCAAAATGGGCATCCAAAAGAAAGATTTTATTAAGTTTACATATGTGGAATTAGGAGTCTGCTATCCAAATTCCTTAACTAAATGCTCTTGATCTTCGAAACTTAAGTTAGAACTTTTAAACAAAAAAGCCTTTTTGTCTTAAGGAAACCGATACCATTTTAGAATAAGCTATTAAAGCTTTCTTTTCAACTAACTCTATTAAAAGATAAGTAACTAATAACTATAGTAATAAATAAAGGATATTTAAGAAAGGAAAAGATTTAATGAAAGAATATCTTTCAACTCGTGCGAGATTTTATTGTAAAAAGGCTAAGGTAAGAGATTTGACTTTATTTAATATAATAGTTTATCAGTAACACGACCTTCAAAGAGCAGCTCCATGGACAAAGTTATGTTCACATGGATATAAAGCCTGAAAATTTTAAAACTATAATTTTCATTCAAAAATACGAGGAAAGTAGAATAAAGGCTGTGGGTAATCCTTATATAATGTCAGAGAATTATATGGAGAGTATGCCTTACTGCTAAGCATGAGTAACAATTAATAAATTAAAAGGAAATAAGAAAGAACTCATCAGAAAATTCATGCTTTAACCTCTATTGACAGCAACGCTTAAGATATCAAGAAAATTAAGCATAAAAAGTAGTATTCTTTAAATTCTAATCTCTATCTGGCTAATTTATACCTTCCAAATTGACAGTCAAATCCATGCAAGGTTTTTTAATTTGAACTACTGAATTAGTCTTAATCGTTTTTGTTTTTAATTTGATACACTTGGGTTTTTACCAACCTCCTTTTTTTGGTATTTGCTACAAATATTTCGCCATAAAATATATTTTAAGATGGAATTATTTCGGGTTGGGAGACATTATAATGATAAAAAGATAAAATTTATACTTGAAGATATTAAAAATAATTTATTAAATTGTTTGTGACACTAAAATAATATGTTGAATGGTTAATCTAAACTTTTTTATTTAATTAATTAATAGTGATTAAGTAATATATAAGAAAACAAGTGTAATTAAGAAATTAATTTAATTAAATTAAAATTATCAAATGAGTCTTGGAAGCATGACTTCTAGAGGGGGAGTGAAGTGTTGAAATCCAAGTTTTTGAAGTGATTCGATTAAATCTGTTCCCTTAATTGCAACCCTCCTTTCTTTGGAAATTTCTTCAGTCATGTCGTGAGTCACAAAGCAAATGAATTCTGTTAGCATTTGCTGCATTAATTCGGCCATTTCAGGTTCAAATCTGGGTGCTTGACTGTTGTAACTTGAGAGGGTTGCTGATTCGTCGTATTCTTATGAGTAGTTCTGTAATTGTTCTTTATTGTGGATTTCTGAAAGTGTGTTTCTAATTATTTTTTCAATTTTGGTTACTGCGTGTGCTCTGTTTGTAAATGTCTTTATTTATTGGGGTGTGATTATTGGTGTGGTGTGTGAGGTGTGTGTGTCGATTTGTTGTGTGTAATTTCAAAATTGAATATTGAGGTGTCGTGAGTTTATTAATGTGTGGTTAATGCTTAAGAGTGTTTTTGTAGTTACTTGATTTTCTTTATTGAAATATACTTTATTCATTATTTGAACTTATTGTTTTATTAAATAATTCACTAATAATTAGGTACTTTCAGTTATACTCGAAACTTCAAGATATTTAAAATACTTGAAAATTATTTACATATAGTTTTCATTTTATATTAATTGATATCTTTTTTATTTTTATTTTATTTAAGACATCTAAGCGGCAAAATGTAAACCTTTGAAAATATAAATACTAATTTTATATAAAAACAATTTATTTATTTATGAATATTCTTGATCATTATATAAAATTTTTTTAAATAAAAATAATTAAGGACTCAACTTATACGCACCCAAAAATTAACTAGGAATTATCAAGTATTTGAAATTAATGTTTTAGTCTCATGAGTTCGATTGGAAAATGAATGGTTTTAATATTAAAAAATGTGTTAATATATTGATTTTAAATAGGACAGTGAATCATTCCAAGAAACTTTTTGAATCCACGCTCAATCTATTTCAGCTCATAAATAATGATTGCTTCTATTGATTTCTTTTGAAGACGAAAAGTAGACTTTTAAGACTCACAGATTTAAGTTTTTGATAATTATTAATTCAAGAGTTCATAAACTATTAAGTTTTTTATTCTAAAGAATAAAAGTTTGCTGGGACTATTTTCACGTTTACTCAAGAGCTATGATATTTAAACTCAATTTTCCAATACTACTAACATCTCTATATACTGTTGCTAATAATTAAGGAAATGTGATATTCTTATAAAAGTACTTCATAAATTATTGCTGAGATCCTTTGTAGCTAGCTCTAATTTCATTCAAAAAGAAAAACCTTAGCTTAATATCTCAATGCAGAGTTGCATATCTAGAAATAAGAGACGGTCTTTAATGCAAGTTTAGCTAATCTTGTAAGGATTAAGGTTTACATGCTATATGAGATGCTTCTCACTCTATTTATTGAGAGGAGTAAATACAATTTTTCACAAACTTAGGATAATATAATTTGTAAGAGATCTAAGGATTGTTTCAAAGCTTAAACAAAGTTCGATAATGCTCCTGTATATATATCAATTCTAATGTCCACAAGTGAATACAATTAAATTCTACTTGGAATTAATTAAGAATATATATATGGGACTTTAAGTGTAATAAGGTTGACTTGATTCAAAGTTATTACTTTCCAAAAGAAAACGAAAGACTGAAATTTTGGGGATTACATTCCAATCCAAAGATCGTAGCATATTGAAAGCAAAGAACGTTTCTCTAAAAACTATGTACAATCTCTGTTGATTAATGGCTTTTTCTACAAATTAGAATGATCATTCTTAAAAAGGAAAGAGGTAAATTTAAAAGGCAAACAACTTCTGAGGCTGTATAGATTTGGATTTCCAACTTTAATAGAAGACGTTGAGAAAGCAGCAGCATGCTTTGAAAGTTAGTAAACTTGAATGCCAAAATAAGATAAATTCTTCACAACTGAATTCAGGTTAAACAAGCAACCAGCACAAAAGGATGCACTCTGGCAATGACAGGATTAGTATTCAAGATTATTTTAGCACGTCAAAAGAGCAGTGACCACGTACATAAATGGGAGATATTATTCATGACTTTCCAAAGTCTTTACTAACTCAGATAAGGATATAATCTAAAGAAGCTCGTCATATTTCACTGATTAAGCCAAAATGGGCATCCAAAAGAAAGATTTTATTAAGTTTACATATGTGGAATTAGGAGTCTGCTATCCAAATTCCTTAACTAAATGCTCTTGATCTTCGAAACTTAAGTTAGAACTTTTAAACAAAAAAGCCTTTTTGTCTTAAGGAAACCGATACCATTTTAGAATAAGCTATTAAAGCTTTCTTTTCAACTAACTCTATTAAAAGATAAGTAACTAATAACTATAGTAATAAATAAAGGATATTTAAGAAAGGAAAAGATTTAATGAAAGAATATCTTTCAACTCGTGCGAGATTTTATTGTAAAAAGGCTAAGGTAAGAGATTTGACTTTATTTAATATAATAGTTTATCAGTAACACGACCTTCAAAGAGCAGCTCCATGGACAAAGTTATGTTCACATGGATATAAAGCCTGAAAATTTTAAAACTATAATTTTCATTCAAAAATACGAGGAAAGTAGAATAAAGGCTGTGGGTAATCCTTATATAATGTCAGAGAATTATATGGAGAGTATGCCTTACTGCTAAGCATGAGTAACAATTAATAAATTAAAAGGAAATAAGAAAGAACTCATCAGAAAATTCATGCTTTAACCTCTATTGACAGCAACGCTTAAGATATCAAGAAAATTAAGCATAAAAAGTAGTATTCTTTAAATTCTAATCTCTATCTGGCTAATTTATACCTTCCAAATTGACAGTCAAATCCATGCAAGGTTTTTTAATTTGAACTACTGAATTAGTCTTAATCGTTTTTGTTTTTAATTTGATACACTTGGGTTTTTACCAACCTCCTTTTTTTGGTATTTGCTACAAATATTTCGCCATAAAATATATTTTAAGATGGAATTATTTCGGGTTGGGAGACATTATAATGATAAAAAGATAAAATTTATACTTGAAGATATTAAAAATAATTTATTAAATTGTTTGTGACACTAAAATAATATGTTGAATGGTTAATCTAAACTTTTTTATTTAATTAATTAATAGTGATTAAGTAATATATAAGAAAACAAGTGTAATTAAGAAATTAATTTAATTAAATTAAAATTATCAAATGAGTCTTGGAAGCATGACTTCTAGAGGGGGAGTGAAGTGTTGAAATCCAAGTTTTTGAAGTGATTCGATTAAATCTGTTCCCTTAATTGCAACCCTCCTTTCTTTGGAAATTTCTTCAGTCATGTCGTGAGTCAGCAAAGCAAATGAATTCTTGTTAGCATTTGCTGCATTAATTCGGGCCATTTCAGGTTCCAGATCTGGGGCTTGATTGTTTTTTTTTTTTCTTGAGAGGGTTTGCTGATTCGGTCCGTATTCTTTATGAGTTAGTTCTGTAATTGTTCTTTTATTTGTGGATTTTCTGAAAGTGTGTTTCTAATTATTTTTTCAATTTTGGTTTACTGCGATGAATTGCTCTTTCTTGTCAAAAATGCTCATTTTATTTATTTATTTTTATTATTATTATAATTTAATTAAAATGCCTCCCTTAAATAGTCAGAAATTTGAATATTCAAAATTTAAATGTTCAAAATTGAATATTCAAAATAACTCATCAAGAAGATTTATTAAAATTATAATTAATGACTTAAAGAGGTGTTTTTGAAATTAAGTTACTTGTATAATTTAAAATATACTTTATTCATTATTTGAACTTATTGTTTTATTAAATAATTCACTAATAATTAGGTACTTTCAGTTATACTCGAAACTTCAAGATATTTAAAATACTTGAAAATTATTTACATATAGTTTTCATTTTATATTAATTGATATCTTTTTTATTTTTATTTTATTTAAGACATCTAAGCGGCAAAATGTAAACCTTTGAAAATATAAATACTAATTTTATATAAAAACAATTTATTTATTTATGAATATTCTTGATCATTATATAAAATTTTTTTAAATAAAAATAATTAAGGACTCAACTTATACGCACCCAAAAATTAACTAGGAATTATCAAGTATTTGAAATTAATGTTTTAGTCTCATGAGTTCGATTGGAAAATGAATGGTTTTAATATTAAAAAATGTGTTAATATATTGATTTTAAATAGGACAGTGAATCATTCCAAGAAACTTTTTGAATCCACGCTCAATCTATTTCAGCTCATAAATAATGATTGCTTCTATTGATTTCTTTTGAAGACGAAAAGTAGACTTTTAAGACTCACAGATTTAAGTTTTTGATAATTATTAATTCAAGAGTTCATAAACTATTAAGTTTTTTATTCTAAAGAATAAAAGTTTGCTGGGACTATTTTCACGTTTACTCAAGAGCTATGATATTTAAACTCAATTTTCCAATACTACTAACATCTCTATATACTGTTGCTAATAATTAAGGAAATGTGATATTCTTATAAAAGTACTTCATAAATTATTGCTGAGATCCTTTGTAGCTAGCTCTAATTTCATTCAAAAAGAAAAACCTTAGCTTAATATCTCAATGCAGAGTTGCATATCTAGAAATAAGAGACGGTCTTTAATGCAAGTTTAGCTAATCTTGTAAGGATTAAGGTTTACATGCTATATGAGATGCTTCTCACTCTATTTATTGAGAGGAGTAAATACAATTTTTCACAAACTTAGGATAATATAATTTGTAAGAGATCTAAGGATTGTTTCAAAGCTTAAACAAAGTTCGATAATGCTCCTGTATATATATCAATTCTAATGTCCACAAGTGAATACAATTAAATTCTACTTGGAATTAATTAAGAATATATATATGGGACTTTAAGTGTAATAAGGTTGACTTGATTCAAAGTTATTACTTTCCAAAAGAAAACGAAAGACTGAAATTTTGGGGATTACATTCCAATCCAAAGATCGTAGCATATTGAAAGCAAAGAACGTTTCTCTAAAAACTATGTACAATCTCTGTTGATTAATGGCTTTTTCTACAAATTAGAATGATCATTCTTAAAAAGGAAAGAGGTAAATTTAAAAGGCAAACAACTTCTGAGGCTGTATAGATTTGGATTTCCAACTTTAATAGAAGACGTTGAGAAAGCAGCAGCATGCTTTGAAAGTTAGTAAACTTGAATGCCAAAATAAGATAAATTCTTCACAACTGAATTCAGGTTAAACAAGCAACCAGCACAAAAGGATGCACTCTGGCAATGACAGGATTAGTATTCAAGATTATTTTAGCACGTCAAAAGAGCAGTGACCACGTACATAAATGGGAGATATTATTCATGACTTTCCAAAGTCTTTACTAACTCAGATAAGGATATAATCTAAAGAAGCTCGTCATATTTCACTGATTAAGCCAAAATGGGCATCCAAAAGAAAGATTTTATTAAGTTTACATATGTGGAATTAGGAGTCTGCTATCCAAATTCCTTAACTAAATGCTCTTGATCTTCGAAACTTAAGTTAGAACTTTTAAACAAAAAAGCCTTTTTGTCTTAAGGAAACCGATACCATTTTAGAATAAGCTATTAAAGCTTTCTTTTCAACTAACTCTATTAAAAGATAAGTAACTAATAACTATAGTAATAAATAAAGGATATTTAAGAAAGGAAAAGATTTAATGAAAGAATATCTTTCAACTCGTGCGAGATTTTATTGTAAAAAGGCTAAGGTAAGAGATTTGACTTTATTTAATATAATAGTTTATCAGTAACACGACCTTCAAAGAGCAGCTCCATGGACAAAGTTATGTTCACATGGATATAAAGCCTGAAAATTTTAAAACTATAATTTTCATTCAAAAATACGAGGAAAGTAGAATAAAGGCTGTGGGTAATCCTTATATAATGTCAGAGAATTATATGGAGAGTATGCCTTACTGCTAAGCATGAGTAACAATTAATAAATTAAAAGGAAATAAGAAAGAACTCATCAGAAAATTCATGCTTTAACCTCTATTGACAGCAACGCTTAAGATATCAAGAAAATTAAGCATAAAAAGTAGTATTCTTTAAATTCTAATCTCTATCTGGCTAATTTATACCTTCCAAATTGACAGTCAAATCCATGCAAGGTTTTTTAATTTGAACTACTGAATTAGTCTTAATCGTTTTTGTTTTTAATTTGATACACTTGGGTTTTTACCAACCTCCTTTTTTTGGTATTTGCTACAAATATTTCGCCATAAAATATATTTTAAGATGGAATTATTTCGGGTTGGGAGACATTATAATGATAAAAAGATAAAATTTATACTTGAAGATATTAAAAATAATTTATTAAATTGTTTGTGACACTAAAATAATATGTTGAATGGTTAATCTAAACTTTTTTATTTAATTAATTAATAGTGATTAAGTAATATATAAGAAAACAAGTGTAATTAAGAAATTAATTTAATTAAATTAAAATTATCAAATGAGTCTTGGAAGCATGACTTCTAGAGGGGGAGTGAAGTGTTGAAATCCAAGTTTTTGAAGTGATTCGATTAAATCTGTTCCCTTAATTGCAACCCTCCTTTCTTTGGAAATTTCTTCAGTCATGTCGTGAGTCACAAAGCAAATTGAATTCTGTTTGCCATTGCGTGCATTTAATTCTGCCATTTCAGGTTCAAATCTGGGTGCTTGACTTGTTGTAACTTGAGAGGGTTGCTGATTCGTCGTTATTCTTATGAGTAGTTCTTGTAATTGTTTCTTTATTGTGGATTTCTGAAAGTGTGTTTCTAATTATTTTTTTCAATTTTGGTTTCTGCGATGAATTGCTCTTTCTTGTCAAAAATGCTCATTTTATTTATTTATTTTTATTATTATTATAATTTAATTAAAATGCCTCCCTTAAATAGTCAGAAATTTGAATATTCAAAATTTAAATGTTCAAAATTGAATATTCAAAATAACTCATCAAGAAGATTTATTAAAATTATAATTAATGACTTAAAGAGGTGTTTTTGAAATTAAGTTACTTGTATAATTTAAAATATACTTTATTCATTATTTGAACTTATTGTTTTATTAAATAATTCACTAATAATTAGGTACTTTCAGTTATACTCGAAACTTCAAGATATTTAAAATACTTGAAAATTATTTACATATAGTTTTCATTTTATATTAATTGATATCTTTTTTATTTTTATTTTATTTAAGACATCTAAGCGGCAAAATGTAAACCTTTGAAAATATAAATACTAATTTTATATAAAAACAATTTATTTATTTATGAATATTCTTGATCATTATATAAAATTTTTTTAAATAAAAATAATTAAGGACTCAACTTATACGCACCCAAAAATTAACTAGGAATTATCAAGTATTTGAAATTAATGTTTTAGTCTCATGAGTTCGATTGGAAAATGAATGGTTTTAATATTAAAAAATGTGTTAATATATTGATTTTAAATAGGACAGTGAATCATTCCAAGAAACTTTTTGAATCCACGCTCAATCTATTTCAGCTCATAAATAATGATTGCTTCTATTGATTTCTTTTGAAGACGAAAAGTAGACTTTTAAGACTCACAGATTTAAGTTTTTGATAATTATTAATTCAAGAGTTCATAAACTATTAAGTTTTTTATTCTAAAGAATAAAAGTTTGCTGGGACTATTTTCACGTTTACTCAAGAGCTATGATATTTAAACTCAATTTTCCAATACTACTAACATCTCTATATACTGTTGCTAATAATTAAGGAAATGTGATATTCTTATAAAAGTACTTCATAAATTATTGCTGAGATCCTTTGTAGCTAGCTCTAATTTCATTCAAAAAGAAAAACCTTAGCTTAATATCTCAATGCAGAGTTGCATATCTAGAAATAAGAGACGGTCTTTAATGCAAGTTTAGCTAATCTTGTAAGGATTAAGGTTTACATGCTATATGAGATGCTTCTCACTCTATTTATTGAGAGGAGTAAATACAATTTTTCACAAACTTAGGATAATATAATTTGTAAGAGATCTAAGGATTGTTTCAAAGCTTAAACAAAGTTCGATAATGCTCCTGTATATATATCAATTCTAATGTCCACAAGTGAATACAATTAAATTCTACTTGGAATTAATTAAGAATATATATATGGGACTTTAAGTGTAATAAGGTTGACTTGATTCAAAGTTATTACTTTCCAAAAGAAAACGAAAGACTGAAATTTTGGGGATTACATTCCAATCCAAAGATCGTAGCATATTGAAAGCAAAGAACGTTTCTCTAAAAACTATGTACAATCTCTGTTGATTAATGGCTTTTTCTACAAATTAGAATGATCATTCTTAAAAAGGAAAGAGGTAAATTTAAAAGGCAAACAACTTCTGAGGCTGTATAGATTTGGATTTCCAACTTTAATAGAAGACGTTGAGAAAGCAGCAGCATGCTTTGAAAGTTAGTAAACTTGAATGCCAAAATAAGATAAATTCTTCACAACTGAATTCAGGTTAAACAAGCAACCAGCACAAAAGGATGCACTCTGGCAATGACAGGATTAGTATTCAAGATTATTTTAGCACGTCAAAAGAGCAGTGACCACGTACATAAATGGGAGATATTATTCATGACTTTCCAAAGTCTTTACTAACTCAGATAAGGATATAATCTAAAGAAGCTCGTCATATTTCACTGATTAAGCCAAAATGGGCATCCAAAAGAAAGATTTTATTAAGTTTACATATGTGGAATTAGGAGTCTGCTATCCAAATTCCTTAACTAAATGCTCTTGATCTTCGAAACTTAAGTTAGAACTTTTAAACAAAAAAGCCTTTTTGTCTTAAGGAAACCGATACCATTTTAGAATAAGCTATTAAAGCTTTCTTTTCAACTAACTCTATTAAAAGATAAGTAACTAATAACTATAGTAATAAATAAAGGATATTTAAGAAAGGAAAAGATTTAATGAAAGAATATCTTTCAACTCGTGCGAGATTTTATTGTAAAAAGGCTAAGGTAAGAGATTTGACTTTATTTAATATAATAGTTTATCAGTAACACGACCTTCAAAGAGCAGCTCCATGGACAAAGTTATGTTCACATGGATATAAAGCCTGAAAATTTTAAAACTATAATTTTCATTCAAAAATACGAGGAAAGTAGAATAAAGGCTGTGGGTAATCCTTATATAATGTCAGAGAATTATATGGAGAGTATGCCTTACTGCTAAGCATGAGTAACAATTAATAAATTAAAAGGAAATAAGAAAGAACTCATCAGAAAATTCATGCTTTAACCTCTATTGACAGCAACGCTTAAGATATCAAGAAAATTAAGCATAAAAAGTAGTATTCTTTAAATTCTAATCTCTATCTGGCTAATTTATACCTTCCAAATTGACAGTCAAATCCATGCAAGGTTTTTTAATTTGAACTACTGAATTAGTCTTAATCGTTTTTGTTTTTAATTTGATACACTTGGGTTTTTACCAACCTCCTTTTTTTGGTATTTGCTACAAATATTTCGCCATAAAATATATTTTAAGATGGAATTATTTCGGGTTGGGAGACATTATAATGATAAAAAGATAAAATTTATACTTGAAGATATTAAAAATAATTTATTAAATTGTTTGTGACACTAAAATAATATGTTGAATGGTTAATCTAAACTTTTTTATTTAATTAATTAATAGTGATTAAGTAATATATAAGAAAACAAGTGTAATTAAGAAATTAATTTAATTAAATTAAAATTATCAAATGAGTCTTGGAAGCATGACTTCTAGAGGGGGAGTGAAGTGTTGAAATCCAAGTTTTTGAAGTGATTCGATTAAATCTGTTCCCTTAATTGCAACCCTCCTTTCTTTGGAAATTTCTTCAGTCATGTCGGTGAAGTCCACAAAGCAAATGCGAATTCTGTTAGATTTTTCTGCATTAATTCGGCCATTTTCAGGGTTCAATCTGGTGATCTGGGTGTCCATTGACCTGTTAGTAACCTTGAGGATGGGTATTGCTTGATTTGCGTCGTATGTCTTATGAGTAGTTCTGTAATTGTTCTTTATTGTGGAATTTCTGAAAGTGTGGTTTCTAATTATTTTTTCAATTTTGGTTACTGCGATGAATTGCTCTTTCTTGTCAAAAATGCTCATTTTATTTATTTATTTTTATTATTATTATAATTTAATTAAAATGCCTCCCTTAAATAGTCAGAAATTTGAATATTCAAAATTTAAATGTTCAAAATTGAATATTCAAAATAACTCATCAAGAAGATTTATTAAAATTATAATTAATGACTTAAAGAGGTGTTTTTGAAATTAAGTTACTTGTATAATTTAAAATATACTTTATTCATTATTTGAACTTATTGTTTTATTAAATAATTCACTAATAATTAGGTACTTTCAGTTATACTCGAAACTTCAAGATATTTAAAATACTTGAAAATTATTTACATATAGTTTTCATTTTATATTAATTGATATCTTTTTTATTTTTATTTTATTTAAGACATCTAAGCGGCAAAATGTAAACCTTTGAAAATATAAATACTAATTTTATATAAAAACAATTTATTTATTTATGAATATTCTTGATCATTATATAAAATTTTTTTAAATAAAAATAATTAAGGACTCAACTTATACGCACCCAAAAATTAACTAGGAATTATCAAGTATTTGAAATTAATGTTTTAGTCTCATGAGTTCGATTGGAAAATGAATGGTTTTAATATTAAAAAATGTGTTAATATATTGATTTTAAATAGGACAGTGAATCATTCCAAGAAACTTTTTGAATCCACGCTCAATCTATTTCAGCTCATAAATAATGATTGCTTCTATTGATTTCTTTTGAAGACGAAAAGTAGACTTTTAAGACTCACAGATTTAAGTTTTTGATAATTATTAATTCAAGAGTTCATAAACTATTAAGTTTTTTATTCTAAAGAATAAAAGTTTGCTGGGACTATTTTCACGTTTACTCAAGAGCTATGATATTTAAACTCAATTTTCCAATACTACTAACATCTCTATATACTGTTGCTAATAATTAAGGAAATGTGATATTCTTATAAAAGTACTTCATAAATTATTGCTGAGATCCTTTGTAGCTAGCTCTAATTTCATTCAAAAAGAAAAACCTTAGCTTAATATCTCAATGCAGAGTTGCATATCTAGAAATAAGAGACGGTCTTTAATGCAAGTTTAGCTAATCTTGTAAGGATTAAGGTTTACATGCTATATGAGATGCTTCTCACTCTATTTATTGAGAGGAGTAAATACAATTTTTCACAAACTTAGGATAATATAATTTGTAAGAGATCTAAGGATTGTTTCAAAGCTTAAACAAAGTTCGATAATGCTCCTGTATATATATCAATTCTAATGTCCACAAGTGAATACAATTAAATTCTACTTGGAATTAATTAAGAATATATATATGGGACTTTAAGTGTAATAAGGTTGACTTGATTCAAAGTTATTACTTTCCAAAAGAAAACGAAAGACTGAAATTTTGGGGATTACATTCCAATCCAAAGATCGTAGCATATTGAAAGCAAAGAACGTTTCTCTAAAAACTATGTACAATCTCTGTTGATTAATGGCTTTTTCTACAAATTAGAATGATCATTCTTAAAAAGGAAAGAGGTAAATTTAAAAGGCAAACAACTTCTGAGGCTGTATAGATTTGGATTTCCAACTTTAATAGAAGACGTTGAGAAAGCAGCAGCATGCTTTGAAAGTTAGTAAACTTGAATGCCAAAATAAGATAAATTCTTCACAACTGAATTCAGGTTAAACAAGCAACCAGCACAAAAGGATGCACTCTGGCAATGACAGGATTAGTATTCAAGATTATTTTAGCACGTCAAAAGAGCAGTGACCACGTACATAAATGGGAGATATTATTCATGACTTTCCAAAGTCTTTACTAACTCAGATAAGGATATAATCTAAAGAAGCTCGTCATATTTCACTGATTAAGCCAAAATGGGCATCCAAAAGAAAGATTTTATTAAGTTTACATATGTGGAATTAGGAGTCTGCTATCCAAATTCCTTAACTAAATGCTCTTGATCTTCGAAACTTAAGTTAGAACTTTTAAACAAAAAAGCCTTTTTGTCTTAAGGAAACCGATACCATTTTAGAATAAGCTATTAAAGCTTTCTTTTCAACTAACTCTATTAAAAGATAAGTAACTAATAACTATAGTAATAAATAAAGGATATTTAAGAAAGGAAAAGATTTAATGAAAGAATATCTTTCAACTCGTGCGAGATTTTATTGTAAAAAGGCTAAGGTAAGAGATTTGACTTTATTTAATATAATAGTTTATCAGTAACACGACCTTCAAAGAGCAGCTCCATGGACAAAGTTATGTTCACATGGATATAAAGCCTGAAAATTTTAAAACTATAATTTTCATTCAAAAATACGAGGAAAGTAGAATAAAGGCTGTGGGTAATCCTTATATAATGTCAGAGAATTATATGGAGAGTATGCCTTACTGCTAAGCATGAGTAACAATTAATAAATTAAAAGGAAATAAGAAAGAACTCATCAGAAAATTCATGCTTTAACCTCTATTGACAGCAACGCTTAAGATATCAAGAAAATTAAGCATAAAAAGTAGTATTCTTTAAATTCTAATCTCTATCTGGCTAATTTATACCTTCCAAATTGACAGTCAAATCCATGCAAGGTTTTTTAATTTGAACTACTGAATTAGTCTTAATCGTTTTTGTTTTTAATTTGATACACTTGGGTTTTTACCAACCTCCTTTTTTTGGTATTTGCTACAAATATTTCGCCATAAAATATATTTTAAGATGGAATTATTTCGGGTTGGGAGACATTATAATGATAAAAAGATAAAATTTATACTTGAAGATATTAAAAATAATTTATTAAATTGTTTGTGACACTAAAATAATATGTTGAATGGTTAATCTAAACTTTTTTATTTAATTAATTAATAGTGATTAAGTAATATATAAGAAAACAAGTGTAATTAAGAAATTAATTTAATTAAATTAAAATTATCAAATGAGTCTTGGAAGCATGACTTCTAGAGGGGGAGTGAAGTGTTGAAATCCAAGTTTTTGAAGTGATTCGATTAAATCTGTTCCCTTAATTGCAACCCTCCTTTCTTTGGAAATTTCTTCAGTCATGTCGTGCAGTCACAAAGCAAATGAGGATTCCTGTTAGAATTTTGCTGCATTAATTCGGCATTTTCAGGTTAAAATTTGGGGGTGCCTTGACTGTTGTAAACTTTGAGAGGCGTGCTGATTCGTTCGTATTATTTATTGAGTAGTTCTGTTATTTCTATTGTTCTTTTATTGTGGATTTTCTGAAAGTGTGTTTCTAATTATTTTCTTCAAATTTTGGTTAACTGCGATGAATTGCTCTTTCTTGTCAAAAATGCTCATTTTATTTATTTATTTTTATTATTATTATAATTTAATTAAAATGCCTCCCTTAAATAGTCAGAAATTTGAATATTCAAAATTTAAATGTTCAAAATTGAATATTCAAAATAACTCATCAAGAAGATTTATTAAAATTATAATTAATGACTTAAAGAGGTGTTTTTGAAATTAAGTTACTTGTATAATTTAAAATATACTTTATTCATTATTTGAACTTATTGTTTTATTAAATAATTCACTAATAATTAGGTACTTTCAGTTATACTCGAAACTTCAAGATATTTAAAATACTTGAAAATTATTTACATATAGTTTTCATTTTATATTAATTGATATCTTTTTTATTTTTATTTTATTTAAGACATCTAAGCGGCAAAATGTAAACCTTTGAAAATATAAATACTAATTTTATATAAAAACAATTTATTTATTTATGAATATTCTTGATCATTATATAAAATTTTTTTAAATAAAAATAATTAAGGACTCAACTTATACGCACCCAAAAATTAACTAGGAATTATCAAGTATTTGAAATTAATGTTTTAGTCTCATGAGTTCGATTGGAAAATGAATGGTTTTAATATTAAAAAATGTGTTAATATATTGATTTTAAATAGGACAGTGAATCATTCCAAGAAACTTTTTGAATCCACGCTCAATCTATTTCAGCTCATAAATAATGAT
>ARYC01000542.1:0-17767 GCA_000711775.1 Oxytricha trifallax | reverse complement strand
CAACTTAAATTTTGGCAAGTAGATTATTCATCCTTTGACTTTTAAATCTTTTCCAATGTCTTATGCCAAGCAATATTATCAAACACCATTTCCTAATTAAAAGGATATTATCTAATCATAAAAATATCAAGCACTTTCAGCTGTAAGTTATTAGCATTAATAATAACGACCGCCTAACACTAATCCTCAGCTTCCAATTAATGCATTTAATGTAAAGAAGCAACCGATAATTCTTTTATAGATGAAGGATTCATAAAAGCAAATACCTGAAGAATTAGGTAAAATTGATGATACTCAATGAAAACTTAAAGTCAAAGAGTTAAGTAAAATCTTAAATGAAATTTTTAACAAATATTAAAAGAGAATCTAACTATAATGGGGAGATATTAGTGAGGTCAAACTCAAAGAGTAAGGAACGTCACTTATTCATGATCATATCACTAGGTCAAAGTACTAACTTGTTATGCCAAAAGAACTGAAAGAGAGTACGGCTTAAATTGGATATGGAGAAATCACTTATGGCAGCTTGGAGAAAATTATCTCTTCCTTCAAAGAGTGTGGCTTCTCAAATCAATCAGTGTTTATGGATATTGGTTCTGGTTTTGGACAAGTGAACTACTCTCTAGGTGGCATTCCTTCATTAATGTAAAAGCGTAGGTATAGAGATTGTTTAGAATAGGGTAATATTTTCTTCAAATAAATTGTAAGAGTTTCAGAAGAAATTTTCGAAGTAGAAACATATAATAAATGTACTTAATCTCCTTGAGTTTCATTGTTCAGATATCGAGACATTTTAATCTCTTTAAACTCCAGAAAATGTAAGAATTACTCACGTATATGTATTTGACAAAGTCATGGCTAACAAAACTCGGCAGATGATCGTTAACCTTATTAACATATGCCCTTGGGTAGAAGCGCTTGCCTGGACTTAAAATGAAAAATCTACATTCGCTAAACTCAAATTAAAAGAATTCAAATTGGTTCACACAATAAAACAATGTTCAATGCAAGGAGGCAATGGAAATTTTAACTTCTATGTTTATAGCAGGAACAAGCAAAATGAAGTATCGAGATCATTAGAGAATATAAACTGGTAGAAGAGATCAGAGGAAGATTATTCGTAAGGATCTGAATCGATTACAATTATAGAAAAGCCATATGACTGGAATCAGGCTTTTTCGAACGCGATTTTAAAAGTGAAAGCTACAGAGCAGGAGGAGCGATTCGATGAAATATCGATCATCTCTAGCGATGATGATTAACAAGAAATTACAGGTGGCTTGTAGTAAAATATAATGATATATGATTCGAAGATATAACAAGAATAAACCTTGTCTATTGAATTTCAGCAGTGTCTTGATAGAATCGTGCAAATGAGAAACAATTGCAACATATATAATCAAGGACTTGAATTTGCATTGAAATTACAACAACCCAATCACAAGAATGTCAATAGCTTGATACCTCAGCATATTGAAAATAGCAATAGCCTGCATAGTGCATCCAAAATAGAGAGATTTATTAGCAAGGAAAATTTTAGCAAGCTATCTTAATAATAATAGGAGGAGATACATTCTTCGATTTATGCTTACAACATGGAGTTGAAAAAAGAAAAAGTCATTAAAGCTTGTCTCTAGTAAATATGTAGGGTGTAATAAGATTTAATGGAAAGGCACAAAGAAGCAAAGGTTAATGCTGATGAGGCGTCAATGGAAATTGACCAAATGTGTTCTTACGAGTTAAAGAATAGGTGTCTAAAATTAATTTCAAAAATTGCCTCTGGTTCATTTGGTAGAGTATACAAATGCAAGTACCTTTATGGAAACTTGTTTTATAACCCTAGTGAGCCAAGAATGCTCGTAGCAGTGAAGGTTCCTATTAATAGTTAAAATACGTGTGACAACGAGATTAATTAGCTGCGCAAACTTAATAATACTCAAGATCCTTCTTTAAGATTTATTGTGAAAATGCTTGGGGAAATCAAGTACTTCAAAACTAATGCCTTAGTCCTTGAATATTATCCTCAAGTTCTGTTTCGAGTGATCTAGACACAACTTACTTAAAACCAAATAGTTTAAATATCATATGGCATTATTCAAGCAGTGACCCTTGCTCATACAATAAATATCGTACATTAAGATATTAAGCCCGAAAACATTTTGCTGGATAATAACTTCGTTCCTAAATTATGTGACTGGGGAATGTCTAATACGAATAATGGAGGCACTTTAGGATATCAAGCTCCTGAAATATTGAGTGTTGATATCTCTAACATAGATGCTATGAAAAAGCTGGACTCATGGGCTCTTGGAATAACTCTTTACTAGCTTTCCTCCAAAGGTTAATTCCCAGTTCAATACGATTAGTTGGTTGAAATGGTACACCAAAGAAGAAAGTTTAGCCTGGGAAAACATATCGAGAATCCAGAGAACGAATTTCTCAAAATCATCAAGGGCTTGTTAACTATTGATCCAATTGATCGAATGTTACCATAGGAAGCGTTGGACTCTGTATTGTATGAAGATATACCTGCTTAATTTATAACGACTCTAGATGTCTCTAAGCTAACTTGATTCAGCAGTTAAACATTTTAAGACTTAGTTAATTTATAAGTAACATTATTTACACTTTATCATTGCAAACTATAATTAATCTTTCCATCAATAACATGCAAGTTTGATTTTTAAATCTGGGAGTTCCTCATTAGAATATTGGGAATGTTTTATAGGTATTCATATAAAGTGTTGGTATACTTGAAATGGGTATTTTGTGATAATAAAATGCACTGGTAATTATTTATTAGTATAGGTACATAATAGATAGTATTATATGATGTTTGCTTCAAGACCCCAAGTTGAATACCTAAAAGATTTCCACCATTTAAAAGTCTTACTGGAATCATTTTTTACAGGGATACAGGAACTAAATTCATTTCAGGGGACTTTATGCTTAAGGTTCTCTCACAGAATTATTGTGAATTTCAGCAGGAAATGTTTCGAAATCTTGAGCGAGGTTTTTTTAGGAATTTTATCAAAATTTTACGATTTTACAGAGAAAATTTCAAAGTAAACTTTCAACCCTATGATCGAATCTTGTAAATCAAAGCCAAGTTTTCTAATATTTAACTGAGCGTTTTCCAAGAACTTCTGATTCAAAATTCATAGATTTTATATTTAGATCTAACAACAGATTTCAAAGAAATTCTATAGAAAATCAAGGAAATCTTGACTTATTAAGTTGAGAATTTATTTAGTAAAAAGTGATGTTTGTTACAAAAATTCGAAACTCAAGATTCTCAATAAGTTTCCAAGATTTTTTGGGAATTTGACTCAAACTTTTGAGGATATTTTTGAGAAGCTAAAGCCAGGTTGGCTGATAAATTTCTTGGACTTCAAGAGGCAGGGTTGTAATTAGAGTGGCGATGAGTTTAGAGGCTGTGAAAGTTTAAAGCTTAAAAGTTAAAGAGTAGAGTTGGAAGTTGGAGAGAATTTTTAAGTCAAATTAATTATTAACTCAGTGCTCAAGATTTTCATTGAAGCCCTTACAGAATCTCTTGTTTTTATCAGGCTTTTCAAACCTCTGGCTGGCAACTCGGGAGTCGTCTCGCATTCTAATTTATTCTTTTTTTTTTGTCTTCTTTTTTTTTTTTATTTTTTTTTTCTTTGTTTCTCATTTCTTTCCGTTTTTTTTTTCCTCTTTTCATTTTTTTTTTTTTTTCTTCTTGTTTCCTTTTTTTTTGTGATCTTCAAGAAGATAAGCAGGGTCGATGTCCTTGCTAAGTTTGATGAAAGGCCTGCCATCCTTGATGCAAACCAAGACCTCAGCTTACGAATACTTCTTGCCTTTGAGTTTCAAATTTATGCTGGACTCGTTCTTAAGTATCATGCTGACCTCCGCGGTTTGCTCGTACTCTTGGGAAAGCCTCTGAGGAATCTGCATTGAATTGATGTCTGGCTTCACAGGGTACTGGAGCTTAATGTTGTACTGGTTCTCCATGTTCAGGTTATACTCGAGACTCACGTTGAAGTAGTCGGCCTCCTGGGATTCCATATAGAAATTTTTAAGAATAATAATAATATTAGGCGGTTGATTAAATATCCAATTAAGGATTCATAGCGAGTTAAAATTTATATGAAACGTTTGAGGGAGTTAAGTGTTTGAGAAAGGGTCAAGGCCAGAGGCGCTTGAAATTAGGGTGGGCGAGATATTTGAATCTCAGATAGAGGAAGCTAGTAGCAAGCGACCTGCATCTCAGTTGGCAATTTGTGTTTAGGGTTGTTCATGCTCGTGTTCAGGCTACCAGAAAACTTCTGACTGGGAGGGTTCATATTGAAATTGCCTGGAGTCTACTGAGTTCTTAAGGAGTCAGGAATGATATTGCGTTTAATCCTCTTGATGTTCATCTGCACGATCTCTTGGTCGGTGAGCTGCTCGTTAACTTGGATCGAGCCTAAGGGAAATGAGGGCGAGGTAAAGGTGTTCTGGGGTCTCTCGGGCCTCTTGCTAGTCTTGGCTCCATGATTCAATAAGTGGAGAGCCCGACCTCTGGTACTTGGATTCAGATTCACGGCATTCGCAAGGAGGTTGTATATATCGCTCTGGATCTGGACGAACTTGTTCTTGCCAATCGACTTCTTGTCCTTTCTTTTCTGGAGGCCTTCCTTAATGTTCTTGGGGAAGAACTCCGGCTTTAGAGTGTTGATGATCTAAATTCAAGTTTTAAATTCGATAATAAAAATGGATACATTGTAAAGGAACTGCCGATTAACTGATCGCTTGTCTTCAATCTTGGGGAGATACCTTCTTACAGTTTCATCGTTCTTTAACTGTAAGATAAGTGAGGTCACTGTTAACTCGTTCAGCTTAGGCACGTTGATGATCCTCACTTCCTGGTTGAGCAGCAACTATAATTTCATGTAACAGAAATCAGTCTTACTTTCTTATTGCCTGCAAACACATCTCGTAAAAATTCTATCGTGCACTCCTGATAAGGAGGCCCAAGTAATACTAACCTATGAAAAAGTTTAGCGCGGCTTCTTACCTTGGTTCAGCAAAATGTTATAGATCTCCTGCTTGGACTTCAACAGCTGGACCAGGTCAGAAGTGGGCACCTGCATAATTCCGAGTTGCTCCTGGTTATATTGGATTTTGTATTCCCTCTGGGGCTTAATGTAAATTTAATCATTGAAATTCTCTCTCATTTGAGTTGCCCCAGAACTCCTAAACTGCTTCACCTCCTCGTAGCCTGCGCTGTAGTGCTAGTAGTTGTTGGATCTGCTAGCGAAGCCTGAAGGCGTGTTGGTTGAGAGACCGTTCCCTCCCATTTAGAGCGTGGACGAGGGAGGATTATTGATTCTAAATTAATTAGGGGTTCTATTCGAAACATCTGGATTGCTAGACGATTACATTCTGTCAATACTCCCATCATCCTTGTCCTCGACTTCGTTGGGGTTGTAGTGAGAGTCCTCGTTTCCTATCACGTTGGGCTGGTGGAACTGGTTGGCATGAGGGCTGAAGGTGGCGTTGGTCTGGTCGTCTTCCTGCATTTGAACATCGGAGGGTTTAATCAATTGCTTCTACTCATTCTGCATTTGCCCTAACTCCTATCTCTAGGCAGCTTCCTAAATATTGTTAGTTTCAAAATCTTACAGGGTATTTATCAAAGCGGCCTAATGGTCTTCTCTCTGAAGCCTGAATCGAGGGAGGGTTTGAATTGTTGAGGCCTTCGAACTGCTGGACTATGTTTTGAATGGACTGGTTGTCTTGCTATTGGTTGCTGATATCAATACTATCTTGGATCTCTCCTTCCTCCAAAGAGTTGGATCTCATCATTATACTCACATCAATCGGCTGATTTGAATACATCAGTTAAAATGAGATTTATAATATTGATTGTAATTTTAATAATAGTAATATGTAATTAATTAGATATTTAAATTAATAATTAACTGTATATAAAACCAAAATAAAAAGTTTAATGAGAGAGGATCTATCGCACATTTTAGCGCATTCACACTAATCCCTCACACTCTCCATTAGTCACACTTCTTCAGTTATGTTCATTAGTATATGGGTAGTGTATGTATATAAAATTGCATTGTTGTTTATGTATTGCGATAGAGTTATACGAGATCGTGCCTACGGCAGATCCATCATTCCATGATGGGTCTTGCGATCTCGTATAACTCTATCGCAATACATAAACAACAATGCAATTTTATATACACACACTACCCATATACTAATGAACAAAACTGAAGAAGTGTGACTAATGGAGAGTGTGAGAGATTAGTGTGACTGCGCTGAAATGTGCGATAGATCCTCTCTCATTAAACTTTTTAATTTGGTTTTATATACAGTTAATTATTAATTTAAATATCTAATTAATTACATATCACTATTATTAAAATTACAATCAATATTATAAATCTCATTTTAACTGATGTATTCAAATCAGCCGATTGATGTGAGTATAATGATGAGCTCCAACTCTTTGGAGGAAGGAGAGATCAAAGATAGTATTGATATCAGCAACCAATAGCAAGACAACCAGTCCATTCAAAACATAGTCCAGCAGTTCGAAGGCCTCAACAATTCAAACCCTCCCTCGATTCAGGCTTCAGAGAGAAGACCATTAGGCCGCTTTGATAAATACGCTGTAAGATTTTGAAACTAACAATATTTAGGAAGCTGCCTAGAGATATGAGTTAGGGCAAATGCAGAATGAGTAGAAGCAATTGATTAAACCCTCCGATGTTCAAATGCAGGAAGACGACCAGACCAACGCCACCTTCAGCCCTCATGCCAATCAGTTCCACCAGCCCAACGTGATTGGAAACGAGGACTCTCACTACAACCCCAACGAAGTCGAGGACAAGGACGATGGGAGTATTGACAGAATGTAATCGTTCTAGCAATCCAGATGTTTCGAATAGAACCCCTAACTAATTTAGAATCAATAATCCTCCCTCGTCCACGCTCTAAATGGGAGGGAACTGTCTCTCAACCAACACGCCTTCAGGCTTCGCTAGCAGATCCAACAACTACTAGCACTACAGCGCAGGCTACGAGGAGGTGAAGCAGTTTAGGAGTTCTGGGGCAACTCAAATGAGAGAGAATTTCAATGATTAAATTTACATTAAGCCCCAGAGGGAATACAAAATCCAATATAACCAGGAGCAACTCGGAATTATGCAGGTGCCCACTTCTGACCTGGCCCAGCTGTTGAAGTCCAAGCAGGAGATCTATAACATCTTGCTGAACCAAGTTAAGAAGCCGCGCTAAACTTTTTCATAGGTTAGTATTACTTGCCTCCTTATCAGGAATGCACGATAGAGTTTTTACGAGATGTGTTTGCCGGCAATAAGAAAGTAAGACTGATTTCTGTTACATGAAATTATAGTTGCTGCTCAACCAGGAAGTGAGGATCATCAACGTGCCTAAGCTGAACGAGTTAATAGTGACCTCACTTATCTTACAGGTAAAGAACGATGAAACTGTAAGAAGGTACCTCCCCAAGATTGAAGACAAGCGATCAGTTAATCGGCAGTTCCTTTACAATGTATCCATTTTTATTATCGAATTTAAAACTTGAATTTAGATCATCAACACTCTAAAGCCGGAGTTCTTCCCCAAGAACATTAAGGAAGGCCTCCAGAAAAGAAAGGACATGAAGTCGATTGGCAAGAACAAGTTCGTCCAGATCCAGAGCGATATGTACAACCTCCTTGCGAATGCCGTGAATCTGAATCCAAGTACCAGAGGTCGGGCTCTCCACTTATTGAATCATGGAGCCAAGACTCGCAAGAGGACCCGAGAGACCCCAGAACACCTTTACCTCGCCCTCATTTCCCTTAGGCTCGATCCAAGTTAACGAGCAGTTCACCGACCAAGAGATCGTGCAGAGGAACATCAAGAGGATTAAACGCAATATCATTCCTGACTCCTTAAGAACTCAGTCGACTCCAGGCAATTTCAATATGAACCCTCCCAGTCAGAAGTTTTCTGGTAGCCTGAACACGAGCATGATACAACCCTAAACACAAATTGCCAACTGAGATGCAGGTCGCTTGCTACTAGCTTCCTCTCTCTGAGATTCAAATATCTCACTCACCCTAATTTCAAGCGCCTCTGGCCTTGACCCTTTCTCAAACACTTAACTCCCTCAAACGGTTTCATATAAATTTTAACTCGCTATGAATCCTTAATTGGATATTTAATCAACCGCCTAATATTATTATTATTCTTATAAATTTCTAAATGGAATCCCAGGAGGCCGACTACTTCAACGTGAGTCTCGAGTATAACCTGAACATGGAGAACCAGTACAACATTAAGCTCCAGTACCCTGTGAAGCCAGACATCAATTCAATGCAGATTCCTCAGAGGCTTTCCCAAGAGTACGAGCAAACCGCGGAGGTCAGCGTGATACTTAAGAACGAGTCCAGCATAAATTTGAAACTCAAAGCCAAGAAGTATTCGTAAGCTGAGGTCTTGGTTTGTAGCAAGGATGGCAGGCCTTTCATCAAACTTTAGCAAGGACATCGACCCTGCTTATCTTCTTGAAGATCACTAGATGCGAGACGACTCCCGAGTTGTCAGCCAGAGGTATGAAAAGCCTGATAAAAACAAGAGATTCTGTAAGGGCTTCAATGAAAATCTTGAGCACTGAGTTAACAATTAATTTGACTTTAAAATTCTCTCCAACTTCCAACTCTACTCTCTAACTCTTAAGCTTTAAACTTTCACAGCCTCTAAACTCATCGCCACTCTAATTACAACCCTGCCTCTTGAAGTCCAGGAAATTTATCAGCCAACCTGGCTTTAGCTTCTCAAAAATATCCTCTAAAGTTTGAGTCTAATTCGCAAAAAATCTTGGAAACTTATTGAGAATCTTGAGTTTCGAATTTTTGTAACAAACATCACTTTTTACTAAATAAATTCTCAACTTAATAAGTTAAGATTTCCTTGATTTTCGATCGAATTTCTTTGAAAACTGTTGTTAGATCTAAATATAAAATCTATGAATTTTGAATCAGAAGTTCTTGGAAAACGCTCAGTTAAAAATTACAAAACTTGGCTTTGATTTACAAGATTCAGTCATAGGGTTGAAAGTTCTCTTTGAAATTTTCTCTGGAAAATCGTAAAATTTTGATAAAATTCCTAAAAAAACCTCGCTCAAGATTTCGAAACATTTCCTCCTGAAATCCACAATAATTCTGTGAGAGCAACCTTAAGCATAAAGTCCCCTGAAATAAATTTAGTTCCTGTATCCCTGTAAAAAATGATTCCAGTAAGACTTTTAAATGGTGGAAATCTTTTAGGTATTCAATTTGGGGTCTTGAAACAAACATCATATAATACTATCTATTATGTACCTATACTAATAAATATTACCAGTGCATTTTTATTATCACAAAATACCCATTTCAAGTATACCAACACTTTATATGAATACCTATAAAACATTCCCAATATTCTAATGAGGAATTCCCAGATTTCAAAATCAAACTTGCATGTTATTGATGGAGAGATTAATTATAGTTTGCAATGATAAAGTGTAAATAATGTTACTTAAAAATTAACTAAGACTTAAAATGTTTAACTGCTGAATCAAGTGAGCTTAGAGACATCTAGAGTAGTTATAAATTAAGCAGGTATATCTTCATACAATACTGAGTCTAAAGCTTCCTATGGTAACATTCGATCAATTGGATCAATAGTTAACAAGCCCTTGATGATTTTGAGAAATTCGTTCTCTGGATTCTCGATATGTTTTCCCAGGCTAAACTTTCTTCTTTGGTGTACCATTTCAACCAACTAATCGTATGGAACTGGGAATTAACCTTTGGAGGAAAGCTAGTAAAGAGTTATTCCAAGAGCCCATGAGTCCAGCTTTTTCATAGCATCTATATTAGAGATATCAAACTCAATATTTCAGGAGCTTGATATCCTAAAGTGCCTCCATTATTCGTATTAGACATTCCCCTGTCACATAATTTAGGAACGAAGTTATTATCCAGCAAAATGTTTTCGGGCTTAATATCTTAGTGTACGATATTTATTTTATGAGCAAGGGTCACCGCTTGAATAATGCCATATGAAATTTAAACTATTTGGTTTTAACTAAGTTGTGTCTAGATCACTCGAAACAGAACTTGAGGATAATATTCAAGGACTAAGGCATTAGTTTTGAAGTACTGGATTTCTCCAAGCATTTTCGCAATAAATCTTAAAGAAGGATCTTGGGTATTATTGCTAAAATAGAATTGAATCAGGAAATTGTGAAAATAAAATAAAAAATAAATAAATAATATAATTAGACCAATGGAAAAATGCGTAAACCCCAAATCCCCTCAATTTCAAAACCCCTGTGTTTTTGTTTCCATGTGTCATTTTTTTATTAGTAGTTGGTCAAAAAATTTAGGGGGCTGGTCAAAATTATATATGTATTTGTAAAAATTTATACATCTCAAATTTAGGGGTCTGTATAATTAGGGAAGTTGGGAGATTTGCGAAATTAGCGATTTTAGAGATTTGCGTAGTTTAGAGCAAAATAGGGACTTTTTCATAAAAACCTCTCTCATTTACCGAAAAGGGCTTGAAAGTAGGGTAACTCCATTAAAGTTTGGAAGTTTTGCCGAAATATGGCATTCATGCATGATTGCGATAATATAAAGACAAATGCAACTAAGTAGAATCGCGAAGGAAGTGGTCATTATAAGAGTGCAAATGTGAAATAGAAGCAGTATTTTAGAATTGAGTGTTGTAAAGAGTGAATTAGGACATTTTTAAGTAAAATATAAATAGTGTTATTAATTATAATAATATGCGATGAATTTAAAACTGACATGACAGGGGAAATTGTAAAGGGAAACAGGTTTTATACACTACTTCAGCTATGAAACAAACATCATCACACAAAACCGAACCGAAGAGTGTGAATCCACTTCTTGATACTGAATGCCCACATCCCCTAGATGTCTTCTTTTCTTAAATTCTGAACGATTTCAGCAACCCTCTTCACTAATTGCTGCCTAAAAGTGTAAAGCCCATTAAAACTTACTTGTTCTGAATAGTGTCCATCTTCATCTCCTTCTTTGTAAAGGAGAATAACTGCTCAATTGGATTGCGCCAAGGCGAGTATTCGGCGTTGAAGAGCACATTCACTTTAAACTTTCTGGCTGTGGCTAACATCTCTGAATATTTATGAATGACTGCGTTGTCCATCAGCAGGACCACTTTCTTCGAGTGTAGTTCTTTGTCAGTTCTTACACTGCGTAAGGTATGGTAGATAAAGTTTTCAAAGAGAACTGAGTCAAAAGCTCCTTCTATCACTTGACTGGAGATAATTCTATCCTAGGAAATCGCAGCAATATAAGACATTGAGAATTGCTATCTCTTAGTTGAGCTTTTCTTAATTAACAACTCTCTCACTTTCATCCCATAGTGTCCCAGGTTCTGCTTCATCTCGCTCTAGTATTCATAATGCTTTTCAAGTGAGGGTCTATAAATAGCTGGGGCCAAAGCTTTTAGCAAGAGCCCCTTTCACTCTGCAAGTTTCCTGCTCTGACCCAGGGTTCAATGAGTCTTTGTGGAAGCTACTTGAGAGTTTTAATTTCCTAGGAGTGACCGCAAACCGACTTTCCAACTTGTTTCGGCACCTAGGTCAACAGACTTCTTCCTCGAAGATTCTAGTTTTAGTTTTGATATTTTATCGAGAATAGGAGTTAAACCACTCGTCACTTTTGAAGCTGAATTTTCTTCAGACACCACTGATTTCACTGAACTATTTATGCGGAAACTATGAAAAGTTTTAGTCAAGCTGAATTTCTAGTTGGAGGTCTCAAGGACCTCTAATATCGGGGAGAGGTCCTTTGTAAATGCAAGCCGAGTTTTTATTGAAGGGGTCTGAATTTGCTTTTTTTATGGTTTCAGTTATGGATTCCCTAAAAGTATTATGCATTAATAATTACCTTAGTATTTTCAATGGTTTTCTAACTATAATTACTGTTCGATGACTACTTTGACCCCCTTAGAACTTTCGCTCCATGAATTTAGATTGGAGTGCTGACAAGATTCTTTGGCGTCTAGGATATTTCTTAAACCCCTATCCTACCTTAGGTCCTATAAAGCATTTCATTGCAAAATTGCTAATTGCTTACAAAATTGACTTAGCCACACCGAATTTTCCACTTTTAATATTTCCAACCTTTTAATTACAATTTTTAGAAAACCATAAGTCAAATGAATTTGAAACCTTCTCTAATTATTCCCCAACATTTTCAATTTTTTCCAGGTGGAAGCTCTCTGAGAATTTTGAAGTTGAAGAATCAGAACTTTGATTCATTTTGAGGAGCATTTTTCCATACAAAAGTCTGTCATCGCTAGCGAGGATCATGCTATCATTTTGCAACCTTTTTTATCGCTTCTGTAAATTTGCAGAATCTCGATGCATATCTTTAATGTTGAAGCTCCATTACTTTGAGGGCATCGAGTCCGATCGGAAGTTGCTCTCATCAACTGAAATGATAACTGCATCCTCATATAAGAACTGAGCCAACAACCTGCTAATCCAGAGCCTCTTCTCATTGAAGTTTGGGTCTCTATACTTTGTATTAGCAGCCTGAGTTTTCCCATATCTTAGATGGAACTTATCTCACAGAATCTTTTGAAGAGTGGTAACGCAAGGCACCTTAAGTAGCTTCCACTCTGGCTTTGTTTGAGCCAGGTTTAATAAATAATTATGAAGCTTCTATCCTGTAACTTCGTAAATTCCGTCCTGTTCTAGGTAGGCCTGGATAGAATCAAGCAAGAGCTAGTTCCCACAAACTCCTTTTCTACCCACTTTCTTTTGTGGTTCAGGATCAAGAATCTTATGCTTGACCTCGTACTTAAACTTTTCGATAGTCTTATATACAACATCCACATCCATCCTCAATTTCTTAGCCACTTGACGAGGCTTTAATTGTTTGTTATAGTATAGATTAATCACCTCTAATTTCTTACATGCGAGCTTAGCTTCTCTTTTCTTCAAAAAAGGATTGCTACTTAACTTCTAGGATTTGCCTTTTTATTTAATTGTCTCGTTGAGAGCATCTATTAAATTTTGACTCCCTCTAAGAGCTCCTCGTTACTAATTAACTTTGCATCCTCCTGTAATATTTTTGCTTGTGTCGCTTTCTTAATTATTCATAACTGGTTTATTCCTGATTCTGGCAAGTCGAAAACTTTGAAGGTAAGCTTCAAGGAATTTGCAAAGCTCTCATCATTTTATAAGTAACAAATATCAACATTGCGAGCTAACTATTCTTGAATTTTTTCTTAAGGAAATTTTATGATTGCTCCACCTGTAAGCTTCTAGATTTGTACAGGGACTTCACCACTGTTTAGCAGTTATCCAGAATTGTATTTGATTTTTGTTGACTAAATAACGTTTGGGAATAATTTACCAAGCACGACAGGAGTCCATTTAACAATAGATTTCTCTTAAGCCCTAACTTTGCTTGGTTTAATTACAGATAAGGCATTAGAAATAAGAAAATCATCGCTTAATATCGACTGCTATGAGCAAGAAATTTCTGATTAAGATCCATTCTTAGACTCTTCGTTAGGGTGTGAGTTTATACCTGCTTTCTAGTTATCTGTTTTTTAGATCTTCATTTATTACTAGGTATAATTTTACAGATGAAGCTTGATCAAATTAATTATATTATAATATCATTAAGAATATAAATAGATATCTTTAGTATTTTAATTATAAATTAAAATGGAAGGAAAGCAATAATCGATTGGTGACCAAGCAATATTTTAATTACTACCAAATGATGTGGGACAGATTTCATATCAATATAAAGAAGGTGACTCTCCTCTTGAAATAATAGGACTTTATTCTTTATCATGCAAGTTCGTAGAAGGACAGGATTTTCTAGAATGGAAAGGTACCATTTTTGAGTTTCTTGTTTCTCATGATGATAATGCAATTGAGCTTCTTCTCCGCTATTTTGATTAACTTATAGAAAGCCCAGATTTATGCATTGAGGACTTCTTCAAAATCTTGATGTGAGCACTTCACGCTATTTTCATCAACAAACTTGATTAGCCGCTAAATGAAGTCTTATAGTAAAGCGAGCTTGAACTTAACCAACTTGCAATTCTACCTTTTAAAAATGCTCTTTCAAACAAAAAGTTAAATAACACTTCATTTCAGAATATTAAAATTGTGAAAATCTCTAAGAATATACTAAATACCAAGATCACTGATTTAAAATACATACGCTTTGACCATAATGCTGATTACTTCAAAGCTTATGAAAAAGACAATAATTTAAATGAGAATTTATTCAATTCATGACTCGTAAAGTAAAAAGAAATATGTTAAGCAAATGTAGAATTCGTCAATCATATAATATGAACAGCTTAGAATAAGAAAAGGACTAGCAAGAGTAGCAAGAATAAGATACTAAAATCAAGATGAATGTCGAAATCAATTTAAATATTGAGGGTTAATATCACAATGAAGAAGGGAACGATATTCAAAACTTCTAGAATAATGATAATTTGAATGCCTATAAAATCAACTAAAAGGATCTTCTTAATCAATCTATCGAACAAGATTAATATGGCTTCTAATTTAGTATCTTCAATAATGAATTAAAATCCTAATAACAATCAAAATCGAAAATTCAAACTAAATTTAGCATTGATTGATTCTGATGATAATGAAGTTGATTATTAGGATATTAGTTAAGTTCTGGACACCATGACGCAGGTCACTTACAAATAACCTAAACTTCTGAATAAAGATACCCATGCAATTTAAGTTTATTTAGAGGATTAACTCCTCGATTATCAAACTCTAATCAATAAATTAAGAGTGAATCCGCTCACTTATAAATAACAAGCAGATTCCTGTTAATAACTTTTAAAAATGTTCTAGGAAAAGCTGAACGAATTCATAAAACAAAATATTGGCTTGCCACCGCTACAATCAAAAACACTAACATGGCTGTAAACAATGTGTTCAATATAGATTTGGTCGATTAGGAAAGAATAGAAAGTAAAATAAAATGTAGGACTGCTTCTAAAAAGCGATCATTATCTGAAAGAAACAAAAAGCAGTCAATAACTTACGAAGAGAAGATTATTTAATAAAATAAGGGTCTTTTTCAGATGAAATTTATTTCTAAAAAAGAGAATCTGGTGCAGCTATTGAAAAAGATCCCGATAGCTATAAACTAACGAGCAAGGATTCAATTACAAAAGCTTCAAAGTTTAAAGCTTAAACTAAAAATTATGAATCGTCTTGAAATAAAAGCTTAAAAGAAATTATCCTTGAATTACAAAGCAAATATATTAGCTGATAAGGATTATGATAGTACATTACACTAATTTGAAATACGTGATTTTCCTACTCCGTAATTCTCTGAATCTGAGACATTACATTTAATGGGCACTCTCGATTACGCTATCAACTTCAATAAATATATTAATGAACATCGTGATGTAGATAAGAAGGAAATGTTCACCGGATCACCATTCTTCGAGTGTAACTAACATCGCCTTATGCATACCTCTTTTAGGCATTAAATATCTAAATAGAGTAAAATGACCAAATTTTTCTAGCATAGAAATTATCATTAGGCTTTCAATTCAGATTACGTTTTCAAGCCTTAGATACATAAGAACTCCTAGAATTATTCATACCCAAATGAACTTCTTGGACTGTTAAATATACTCTGTAATGGACCGGTTTATAATGATTTAAGAGCGACTTTCATGCTCTTAGCCGCATCTTATTCTTCAAAGCCTGAAGATATAACCAGTGAATGTTTTTTAAACCCACTGGTTTTTCCACTATGCTAAGTACTTCAATCCTTAGTCTTCAATTTCAAACTTCAACCGTTTAAAGTAATTAGGATATTGGAAAAATATACAGAAGAATATAATTTGGAGATGTTTCCTTCTATCTATAAACTTCATTACTGCAATAGGGATAATTTTTGTGATTACGTATTCGGAGAGAATTCAATCATTGTGGAGCTCATTTACTTTTACAGTGATAATCCTATCCCTAGATCACAATTCGCCGTTGTAAGAGAAAATGAAGATTATTATCTAGTGGCCATGTCGATGAGGAGAGGAATTATACTGATACCCTAAAGACTTGAAGTAGTTAAAGGTAAAGAAGAGCAAATAATTGAAAACCTGATTGATGAGTTATTTGCAAGTGAAGAATTCGATATAGGCCTCAGCAAGCCGTATATGATAAAGTTCTACTCAGTGTAACTCTAGGATTAAGAGCCTCCTTAAACTATCTATTAAATTCCTGCGGATTACTAGTATAGACTAAGAGACTTTTATGTCAAATTCTTTAGTTGGTAAATATACAAAGCCTTAACTTTTTATAGTTATAACTTTCAAGAGTTAGATTATTGTGTAGCAGATATCAGAAGAGGAGAGAAGTATATGATGATACTTATTGACACTATGGCAACCCCAAAGTTAGACAGTTATTCATATTATGAGGATACTCAATATAAATACAACTAAGTTAAGCCCGAAAATAGAGCTAATGTACAAAGTTTCAGGAATTTTGCCAAAACACTCAATGGGTAATAGCTATGTAAGTATTTGTGTTTAACTTCCTATAGAAACTTAATGGGAAAAAGTGCAAAAATATATTGATTACTATTCTCAAGATTATAGTTTAGCATACTGTCTGGACTCAATGATATAATCAGTTCAAATTATGAAAGAATTCAATAAAACATTTGAAGGGAAGAAAACCTACGAGTCTAAGTCTATAGAATCTCTACTTATACAGATATAAAAAACTCTCCGTTAAACCCTTCTTAAAATTGTCCCTTAAGTATTCGAGTCTATAAATCACTGTAAGTTATTGAATTTCCTAACTTTGTGTATAGAAAAGAAAAATTAAATAAGATAGAAGACAATGCATTGAAAGAGGATATTCAACTGAATTATGAAATACCATTTGACTTACGATACAATATCCTCAATGTTTTACTTTGTTCTGAAGAGAGATCATTCAATTCTGCAACATATAATTTGCTAGAATATTCCAGAACTAAAGACAGTTTTACTGAAGATATAATTGATGATGTTGACAAGAGGAAATAATAGTTTGAACAAAATACAAAAACTGAAAGTTTCCATCAAAGTTCAAAGTTATAAGATCCTTACCATAATTACAAGTACTTGCGCCTGTTTGAGAAATTAACTAAATTGAGGCCTTTGGACAATAGTGCACTCAAAACCTTAAATTATCGACCTTATGATGACTACTGTGTAGTAAAATTAGAGACTTTCCCTGTAAGATCTCAGGAACTGAAAAAATGTTACAGCGGTAGTGTGCATAAGTTCAGCATCTCTAATATGGATTAGCTTTGTTAAACAGTTCAATAATAAAACTAATGGAATACTCACAAGCAACTAAAGTAGGAAAACAGCCTGAACGAATATATTATATTGGGGCCAAGATAGAGATAGCTTTCACTCACATATGCCCACAATGATAAAGACCTATTCACTCCATAAAGGAATAGGGTTGATGGTAGCTACACTTAGTAACATCAATAAAGCTTTTCAGATTCTCAAAGAAAAAGAGATACAAAGCTAAGTTTAAAGCAGACAAACTAAAGCCAATTTGCAAGCAAATAAACTCACCAGAACTTGTCATAGATAAAAAGTGGACATGACTCCTCTTCCTCCTCTCTAATGAAACATATTGGTTAAGGGATTATGA
>ARYC01000541.1:0-10000 GCA_000711775.1 Oxytricha trifallax | reverse complement strand
TCTACCAAATACTACACTTAAGGATCTCGATGTCAGAATGTTGACACTTTTGTCCAAATGTTGACAGATAGGCAGCTGCTCAAAAGGGTATTCTTAAAGGTGAAGCTACTAGGGACTCCTTTGCTTTCTCAGCGGGGTGGAATAGCAGAGCCTCAGCATCAGTTTGCAGTTCTGTATCTGCTCTCTAGCCTACAGCAGGGGTTTAATGGGCTACCTCAGAAAATGGTCAAAATACTTACATTGGGAACTCAGGCTTTTGTGGACTTTCGGTTTTGCCGACGAAGTAAGGGGCGAACCTTCGAATGGGGGGTGGCCAGTGCTGCCACGCGATTCACCATGCAAAGACGCAGGGAGATGGAGTCTCTGACCAAGACATCTATCCCAGAGGCCGAGATACACGAGCATCTTTGTTTCTCATGCTATACTACAGCCCTTCAACCAGGCGCCTTACTCATCTCTTTGAGTTGAATCTCGGGCTACAGTCACATTCTTCTTGCATGCAGATGCTTTCCTATAGCTCTTTGCCGCTTTCCTCTGGTGGTTATCTGAATTCCTCCCTGATACAGTAGATCAGCCTTAGCGCTTTCCTATTAGATTGAATAGACTTTCGAAGGAGATACACCTCTTGTCGTATGCTGGGCTAAGGATCCCTGAAGCACTATCCTACTAGCTGTAAGCCCTTTAGCATCTCATCAAATGAGGATCCCTTCCACTCTCGTGCTTCAGAGCTGCAATGACACATCTTCGCACCAAAGGGAACATGCTCAGATGTCAGGAGTGTCAATGCTTAGTTATCCTAGGGTATCAGGCTATACAAGGCCTTCCATCTCTCTTACTATTGCAATCTTTGTGCTTAATACGAGTAGATTCAGCTCAAATGTGTTCGCAATATCTTGCCCATCTCACTTGCAATGCTATAAGAAATCAGATGAACAACGCTAATACTCACCTTCCAGCTCCTCAGAGCCTTTCGAGCATAGTAGACATCACCAGAAAGAGTCACATGACTGTTAACCCTACAAAACCCCTGATGCTCTATGGCAGCAATGCGATGTTGATGCTTGCAATGGCGTGATTATCGATCATACAAAGGACTAAGCCTTCACCCTCCTCTTCCTTCTGCATCCAGGCATGCTGAGCTACCCGCTGGTAGTACTGGCTCAAAGTTGGCACGACTGGAGGTTACTAGTACTGGTCGTGTACTTCTTATCATCCTGGATTAGATTAGTGTCTAAGGGGGGTCGCCATTTATAGCTGTTAGTAATAGCCTTTAATTAGGAATAATAACATTAAAAGTCTTAAATACTCACTTTAAAAATTTGGTAGCTAGTCATTTATCACACTTAGTACTACTTAATGATATAAACCCAAAAACCCCAATACATATATGCCTGATAAATCTATTAGTTGGTATAGTGATGATTTAATATCGATAAATAGCGAAATTCCAAACTTCACAATTTAACTTATTATAGGGCCTTCAAAGTGCAATTCCAATGATCAGTAATGTGGGAAAAAAGTTCGAATTTTATTTCGGTCCCATAATTTACCATTGGATAGAGCACAGTGCATAGATGAAGAATATGTAGTCCTTACCCTACTTTCGACATCTGTGAGCTGAGTTGCGTCATTTGCAAGGTTCATGGGGCACTTGTTTTGAACCTCCCTCTTTTCCTTAATTCAAATTTTAATTAAATTATTAATACTATTAAATTTTAAAACTTAACTACTATGGTGGAATTCAAAGGACCATAGTCTCGTTTCATGTACACTTGCTTTAGCTCTCAATTCCTGCAAAAGCGTAGACTTCATGTCTCTCTTGCCTGCGGTCATTATTTCCAACCAGTGCAATAAAATCCTAAGTTTAATCAAGCAGGTGTTTTGGGGTTTTGAAGGGCTATAAGCATTTATTGTTAAGCTTATTTTAATTAAGCTAAATTTAATTCCATTTAAGCAAATAAGTTTATCAATTCTCCATCTATAATATTACAAATCAAATACAATGAATATAAAATACAATATACTGATACATATAAATTACAAATTATTTATTCAAATCAACTTATTGTATATAAGTAGAATTTATTTCTCAAATTTATCTATTTTACTCTTTATATATTTATTGTCATATTTTTGTACCAAAAAATAAAGCTTTATTATTTATTGATACTTTTAATGAAAAATTTATATTTAAAATACAAAATATATGAATCTCAAATAATATAGCTTATATATTCATTTTTTATCGTTTTTATATCTATTTTTATATTTAGTATATTTATTTATATTTATTGAGACATTTATTTACAATGTGAAGAAATTTTGGAATCAATCTTAAGAAATTTGTGAATTGGAACCAAATTAATCGTCGGAATTCCACATTCCATCTTATAAATTTTACAAATTGGTATGATGATATTCTACTTTCAATCTTAAATTTGACTACTCAATTCTAAACATTTGAGATTCGACATAGTTGCAATTCTAAATTCCTGAGTAAATTTCCTTTTCCAAATCTCAAATTTAAAAGATGATTCTCAAATATAAATCATATATCTATAAATATAAATAAAAAAATTAAAATAAAAAAATAAAAATTTAAACAAAAAATTCTATAAGAAATAATCTAAACTAAAATTGTATTTATATCTTTACATACTTTTAAATTTATTCTATTTAATTTGGATTACTTTAATTCTCAATATGAAATTTAAATAAACATTAATTCTATTATATGCCTTATCAAAGTTAAAGATGAACTATTTTATAAAAATATATCTATACAAAATATAAAAGTTATAGTAAAATTTTCGTTAATAAATTTCTTATATATAAATTAAAGAATTTATCTTAGATTGCTAAAGTTAAATTTAAATTTAAAATTAAAAATAAAAATTTATCATATAAAAAATTCAATAGTAGCAATTATACTATATATAAATTCAATATTATCAAATATGATTTTTACTTAAATTATTTAGATATTATAAATCAATTTATACTTATTACAATTAATTACATATAAAAATTATTTATAAATGCTTATAATTTATCGAACAATTAATATGATAGTATAATTTATTATAGAGTAATTTTATGAATCCATTAATTTTTAATTATATAAAAATAGCTAAATTATGAATATAAAAAATGTAAAATTACCCTTTAAATTTATATTTATATTTTAAATTTATAAATACTTACCTTGATAATTTATGAGAGTATTATGAGCAATTTAAATATTTTGGCTTATATTTTTCTTCAATTCTTAAATATTTTATATTGAATCTTGTTTGATCTTACTTCAAAGTCAAATATATTTGAGAATGTATTGATTAATTTTAATTTGAGCAAGCAAATTCTTTGTTGATTTTAAATTGATTCTTGAATTGGAATGAGATTTGATTGTTGATAATTTCCAATTTATATTTTGCATTTACAATTCCATACAAGATTTGAGTCATTCTGATTTCTAATTCATCACCAATTATAACTAATAAATGTTAAAAATATTTAAAAAGAACTAAACGAAAAAACTGTATACAAAGAATCTTGGTCCCTAGTAGAACACTACCCGCTGGCCAAGCGAGCTGCATATAGCAACGTGTTCACTCAAGGGGGGTAACGATTGGTCTACTCGTTACGATGTTGCATAGACTAGGGTTTAAATCCAGTCTAACTGAAGCTGCAACAACAAACTCTGAGATAACAATGTACACAAGCCCTTGGGTCGGCCACAACCAAGTTCTTAGGGGAATATAACTACGATACAAAGACACTGGTAACTATTTATGAATTTAGGTAATTTTATTTGAAATAATTCCTTGAATTATTCATTTACTTTAAAAGTTGCATTCCAACTTTAAACTTGAGGCTAAGGTTTGTGATTTGGTTAGGGCTATTATTTTTTTAAATTAATTTAATAATTTTTATTTCATTTTTTATTTTTTATTTATTTAAAATTGACTTACTATTCCAAATAGTAAGTCATCCCACTTTTGCCTATCTCTTTAGGGCACCAACATTAATAACGCTTCATTTAAATTCTTAAACTCATTTTAAGCAACTTTAGGGCATTTAAGGTTCATTCATGAACCAGTAGGGGCATTATGGAAAATTTTTAATTCCATTTGAATTTAAAATAAATTTAATTTATTTTATTTATTATTTAAAATAATAAATGCTTTATCATGCATTTAAAAAAACTATCCACTTTAATTTATTATTATAATCTTATTATTTACTTGTTAATTTATATAGATTTCTAATGTTCGAAAATTTGGAATCATGCCTAGTTGTTTGATAAATACTATTACATTTATCATTCAGCAATACTTAATCCATGTAAATTTGGTTATCAAATAAATTATAAGTTTAAATATAAAAAAATTCTAGTATAATTATCAAATTCTAGTGCTTTTATTTGATTATTTTTAGTAAATAAGCTTTAAATAATTTCTTATGATAATAAAAAGTCTTAATAGAAATATAAATTTAAATCTATTTTAAATTAACTTATTTATAAATTAAAAAGCATATTTAAGTTTAACAATGAAAAAGAATACTTGAAATTAATTTATTTGAAATTTATTTGAATAAATCAAAATAGTCTTATAAGAAATGTTCTTTAATTAATTTTATATTTTATATAAATTTTTTCTTGTTCAAATACAAATGAATAGTAAAGTTGGCTTATTAATTCTAAAGCTTTAATGGGAAATAAAACTATAAGAAATCTTGATATAAGGAATTAAGTCTTATAAGGAAAAGTTTGACATAAAGTTTTTATGTAAATTCTTATGATAAAAAGGGTATGAGTATTATCTTATAAGATTTTGATTTTTCACTCTAATAAACCTTACTTAATACTTAAGTTCAAATCTTCTAATAAAGTCACAGGTCTTTAAGTGAGATAGATTCCAAAGCAGCAGTTAAGACATGATAGTAGCATCTCCTAACAAGATTCTGATTTATTCTACTTATATTCATGACAAGGCTCTTTCATAAAGGCGGCCTAATAGTCTCTATAAGGGTTAACTTATCATGACTTACTTTGATTAAGCTCTAGTATTCAAGGGATTCAAGTCTCTATTTTTAATCCAAGAGTGCATAAGCTCTGCTGGAGCTAGCCTGTAATGATAAGGCTCAAGAAACATGAGTGGTAATTTGAGCATGTCATGCTTTGCCATTACTTCTTAAGATCTGTGATAGGGAGCTTTATCAATCATGATAACAGTATTCTTTCTCCACTCGAAATCTATATCATCTAATGTAAGTGCAAGCTTGCACAAGAAGTACATAAATGAGTGTTGATTAGTTCTTCCCCTATTCACAGTATAGAAACAACTCTCCAGTACTTGACACTCCAATAATCAAGTTCATTTGACTAAGCCTCTAAGATTTTGTAACTCTATTCTTAACATAAGGAGCTGTCCAGCCCCTTCTTCTCTCATCAGTCTAGTGCAATACTGATTCATCAATGTTAATAATTCTCTTGCCTTCACTTAGAAAGAGAATGAATTGTTAGGCTGCATACTAGCGTTGAAGCTTACTACTGTTATTGTTATGAAGGTTCGTTATCTACTTAACTTGCTTATATGTCATCATTAGTTCATTCTTAAGGAACCTTCGAATCATCTACTTTGAACAGTGAAGCTGGATCTTTGACACTAAGCTTTTCTATATATCTGATATTTAGATAGGCACTTAGTCATAAGTAAGCATATTCACTATATGAGTGCGAGCTCTGCTGTGTAGCTTCTTATATTGCCTCTATTAACTTACTTAAGATTCCAAAAGTTTGCTTTTTTTAAGGGATTGTTAAGGTACCTTCTTAACTTATAGTATGAAATGCCAAGCCTTTTCATAATCTGCTAGCAGTTTAGCTTTTCAGACATCCTTAGTCTTTGAGATTCCTGAGCCAGCTTTAGCTCTTTTTGCTACAGCTCCTTTTCTTTCCTCATGATCTTGAGTTATCTTCGAGGCACTATAGCTTAAAGCTAAGTATGCTATCCAAAGACTGGAAGTGAGTCTTTCATTTTATGGTTCTCTAATACCTTCTATTCTAATTCCTTCATATCAATTAAAGGGGCTCTTTCGAGCATACCTTAAGGTTCTAATTCTGATTAGGTAAAGTCAGTGTAGATCTCAAGTGTGATCTGGCCAAGAGTCTATATTTAGTGGCCATCTAGTAACGATTCCTTAAATCCTCCTAGTTTAATTACTCTATAAGTTTCCTTAGGATCAATAATAAAGCCTTTGAAATTCATAGATTCTAATGAATCTTCCAGATCATAGTAGTAGTTAAGCATCTCTCTTTTACTTACAGTCTCTATATCAACATCAGCAACTGTAATGTTCCTTTAGTATAACATATTGGTTGTTATGTAATCTGCAGTATTGCTTTCATCATCTGTTTCACTACTTGAGCTTCGCTCACTATCTGAACTACTAGAGCTTTTATCTTCTTCCTCTTATTGGAAAAATTCAACCAGCTTTAGACTATCTCTTTTTAGAACTTGATTCCATAAGTTCAGTGCTTAATTTCCTAATAATGAATTACTTTGGTGCTGGTAGGAAATCCGCATGCAGAAATCGGATCATGCTGAAGGCATTTCATAATAGTGAAAATGACTATCTCATTATAGTAACAGTGCTGTCTTCATGAGCCAATATTTCGCTATTTAAAACGGCTGATGGCACCCTCCTATTAGAATTTAATGAACCAAGCGTAACTTACTGGCATCTATGTTTAAGAACTAGCTTAGAAGTGCAAAAGCAAGAAAGAGCTCTACAACTTTCTCACCCAGGATTGTCGGGCCTTCTTACCTAAGCCTGATTCAACCAACATTTACTTCTTCAAGTCCATCATAAGAGCAAAGAAGGAGGTAAGCATCTCTCCTTAATTGTAACCGTCTTCATAGTACATCAGAAGAGAAGACGTCAAAGTGTCCGCTGTGCCTCACATAGAGGGACTTACAGTCCAGGACTTCCTCGATTATGCGAGAGACATCCCCAGACTGCTCAACTTTCTCCCTGATGAGCGAGACTGGGTCTACTTAGACAGGCAATGGATCTGCGATTTGCTCTATACCTTTGACACCGACGGTGTCACCAACATGATTCACGATGCAATGCTTTAACGAAAAGAGAGGCTTGAGCAAAGCAGAGACCTAGTCATTGAAATGAGACCTGAATTTGTTTACGCACTCTCTAGATGCCTCAGCTTCAGCAGTAAGTTTACTCTCTTTACATTTCCTTTTTAGCCGAGAGAGGCAAAGCTGTGAATCTCATGAAGGACTCATCTAAAAGAAAGAGAACAAGAGATGAAATTGAAGAGGTGAAAGATTATGAGACAGCCTTGAAGTCAGACAGGCAGCTCTTTCTATAAGAAACTAAGAGGCTGAAGCAAGAGCATGATAACTTGGAAAGTGAAGTACTTGACTTACGCAAAATGAAGGAGCAAGTATGCAAGACTTCGGCTCTCAGAATCTGGAAGGGCAGGTGCAGAACTTCAGCCTTTGACTTCTGCTGGTCTCTATTCTCATCTATTCTCTGAACACTACTAATAGAAAGAGTTAGAATATGGTGAATTCTTTTAGAAATTAAGCTTTAAAATCATCTTCTTTATAACCCCTCTCTTTAGGGGTTCCTATGATCTATATCACTTTTCAAGTTTCTCTTTTAATTTGAAGCCTTCTTCAACCAGGCTTCCATACTTTCTTCGACCTCTTCATGCTCCTTGTAAGTTTCACTAAAAGACTTGTCTCTGCAACTCCTCCTTCCAAGTATAACTCACTTTTCAACCTAAGTCCTTAATCTGCTCTGCCTTCTCATAAGCCTTCCTACTTCTCTTATTAGTCTATTTCTTTCCTTCCTTGCTCTTCGATCTTTCTCTGTCTGGCTCTTAAGTGATCTCCTCATATTGGCGCCTCACGCCGTTTTTGAAGATCTTCTCAACTTCACTAATAGGCTTGTCTTAGAGCTCAGGGTTCTGGCTCATCTTCTCTACAATGAATTCTATGATAGAAGGTTAATAGAACCCTAATTTACTTTGAGTGTCTGGCTCTTCAGGCACAGCTTCAGTTTTCATTTCCTCTTCAAAGGCCTTCTTTGCTTCCTCGATATCCTTTTTGGCTCCTATGAAAGAACTTTCTACTTTTTCGCCTATCTTCTCCACTATAGCCTTTACAACTGCAACTTAATGATCGATGGCTATAATCTATTCAGAAGGAACTTCGGGCTCCTTTGCTTGATCAAAATATCCATATCAATAGCTTCTTATTTGTCTTACAAATTAAATTATACTTCATTGAACTTTTTGTCTAATATAAGGTCGATCTCATTCTACTCTTCATAAAGAAGCTACTCAGCACTATCTTTGGAGTTGAGTCTATACAAAACTCTTTGCCATCTGCCCTTAGTATTAAGCCTTCCAATTCTTCCTATAATCTGCTCTTCAGACCTTTTAGAGAAGACATCTGCGATTATGAGGTAAGAACCTCCGTTCTAGTTGATTTCATCATTCGTCTGAATGTCAGTCCCTCTTCCATGAGCTTCATTCAGCAAGTATATTCCATATTCCTTTTTCGCATTCTTCATTAAGTATCTGCCTTCAATCATGGATTCGATATTGGCGGCTTGCCATCTGCTTAAACTTGTGAAGTCGTAGCCCGATCTCAAAAGGCCTATCTCTATTGCATTATAGTTAGTTGAAGCCACTATTAGAACTGGGGAGTGGCTTAGCTGCTCTATTATAATTTCTTTGATCTTAGCCAAGTAATCACTCTAATTAGTGCTCACAAAAACATCCGGGTATTGAGTCTTTTTATTTCCCTAGAGTTTATCAAGAGTGGGAAATACTACAGGTGTAGCTTGAAAAGCTAGCTTTAAACAGTTCTCTTCAGTAAAAGAGAAATTGCTTCTAGAAAATCCTATCACTTTATGAGCTTGCTGAAAGTACTCAAGAGAGTTGATTATAGTATCAATAGAGCCATCAATCATAATCCAGTCGTACTCGTCCACTAATACGTAGCTTTGCTACCATACACTCACAGCCTTGCTTTTCTTTTGCATCTTCTTTAATTAGGGCTAAGTGTAGAAATAGATGCCAGTATCTTTGGCAAAGAAGTTTAGATTGCAATTAAGCTACATTGCTTAATGACTCTCTAGTATCGTTTGAAGTCTCTTTGCACTAAGTGCTCATTCTTGCTGAGTATAAAGACTGATCTTTAAGTTTTAAGAGCAATAAGGATTGCTAAAGCAATGCATATTAGGGTCTTCCCATTGCCAATACCAGAATGAATGAAGTGATTGCTGTTAAGGTTGTCACAGATATAGTTTAAACATAAGAACTGAGAGCAGTAGAATTTGAAGCCTAAATTTTACTCCAAAGTTTCTAATTCGGCACTTACTCTTAAGAGTTCCTCTGGAGACCTGCTATTGAATTCTGGATGCTACTTGGTTTTATAAGTTCTCATTCTTGAATAGCTAAAGAAGGTCATTAACAGCCTTTTCAGAGAAGCTTCCATAGTCCTTGGCAATTGCATTATTCTATCAAGGTCAGAGAAGTCACAGTTTAGACAGTTGTCAATAGTGTGAATGCTTAACTATACAATTTTTCTCGACTTGCGCATTCACAATCAACTACTATACTTTCCTGATTTGTTCAATCTTCCCTACCCACTATTGATCTCTGCTTTGCAGTCTTAAAGCAAGGCCTTTCATAAAATGCACCATTGAGACTTTGTCGATGACTTCTTGCTTTTATAAGAAGGTTGCCCTTGTTGAAGATATGTAGTCTTTTAAAGACTCTAAGTTAGGGGCAGAGCATAAGGCACATATTCTTACAGAGTACTCTGTATACTCTACTGGAATGTCTCTTATAAGGTTCAATCCACAGTCTTGCTTAAGCAAGATAATAAAAGGCACGTTCATTATAAAGAAGGAATTTGGTATTAGTTTGAAGACCTAAGGGTCAATTGAAAAGTAGTGCCATGTT
>ARYC01000540.1:0-11857 GCA_000711775.1 Oxytricha trifallax | reverse complement strand
GTACTAATTAAATTTAAACAAATTTAGTACTAATTTAATGGAACTAAATTGATAAAAATGGAGCTCTATCTCTGAAGTTTGTTACAGCTTCTGCCAGCTTTCTCCACGTATCCTTACCAGGTTGACCTCCTATAAGATGCCCATATTTAATACTAAGATTTTTAACAGTAGGATCCAGAACTCTATATATTAAAATTTGAAATTCAATAACAAGAGAAGGAACAAGGATGGTATCTATAAGTACTGCAATTAAAAGGGTTGAAGCTTAAGAAATTATCTCAAGATTTAGAAGCAAGGAAGATCTCTATCGATACCTCACTTAGCATGGTAAGCATGTGACATATACTTAATCATATGCTATAGTGGGTTTATTCCTTCAACGATGGAAGGTACCAAAATTTCATTCTTAAAAGCTATACTCTGCGATGAGAAGAAAGCTTCAAAAACAGTGATATAAAGTTGATAGATATACCAAACTACCCAGAGATTTCAGTCACTAATCTCTACGAGGATGCGATGAAAGAAGAAGAGTTGGTAGTTTATCTTCCTACCAAGAAACAACTCTCTAACAAGCTTCCAGAAAGGAGCTTCTTCTTTGGAGTTCTTGGCACTTTAAGAGAGAGTTATCTCAGAGAGATCATTGAAGAAGCTCACAAAAAACGCTACTCTATTTCTCCTGAAGATTAAAAGAAGCAAGGCATACTAATAAGCGAGACCTGGCTCGCTGAGCTTAAGAAGCATCCATTCCTCTCTAGTAAGCTTTGACATATAACTTTGTAGGGAAACCTGGAACTGGTATATTCCTAATGAAAGAGCATGCGAAGGTTCACAGAGAGAGAAAGTCATAGACTATTTATGAAGTGAGCAAGAGACTTTATAAAGATGTCTAAAAGCCAGAAGAAATGAACATAGATGCAGGAGCTGGCACAAAGAGAAGAAATATGGGTCCAAGTAAGCCATAAGAAGAGGAGAAGAAAGAGAAGCCAAACCCCTTTATGGGCCAATTTAATATGTGAATATATTCATTCGTTTAAATCTAAAACTTATTTATAAACATTCATTCTTCCCTCTCTCGCACAAATTGTTGTCTTATCTACACTCACTCTCTTACAGCTGCTTTGAATCAAGTCTACTGTATCGATAGGCAAGTCATGCATAAGATGATACAGCAGCAGCTTCTTGTAGTGAGTCTTGATTTAACTCCAGTAGAATTCAATTCCATTGAATTATGGGCTATAAGGAACGTTGTATACAGGAGTTATGTTTAACTCTTCATAAGCTTTCTTAGACTTGGTCAAAATTTTAAATATTCAGGTGGTTTTCGAAATAAATCAATTTTCATTAACCAAGTTATAATATTAAACATAAATTTATTTTGATTTGTTAAATTTAATTAGGTTATGTAAGGCAATCGAGAAAAATTGCCGAGCTTTTCTTGATTGCCTTACATTTTGATAATTTTATTAATATTTATATATAAGTTAAAATTAATTTATTTAAATATTTATTTAGGATGATAGTTGTAATATATTAATGTAATTAAGTTAGTGAGTAAATTTTAGTTCATTTTATCAAAAAGAATTTACTTTTTGATTATACTCAGTATTAATTTAATCTTTGATATTTATTAATATATAATTGACTTATTTTTTAAATTATACAGTTCTTGATAATGTAATATGTAATGTAAGAATTACAATAAATTAAAATTAAAAATGGAAAGAGTTTTTAGTCATTATGGACTAATATTTACTCATTAATTAAAAAGTTATTCAAGCATTTCATCTTCTCAGAATCAGTTATTGTTGCTTAAGTTATAGATTATAAATAATATTTGTATTATAATATATGATGAATATCAACAAAGAATAAAATATAAAATTATAGTGAATACTTAGAGATCCTTTTGCTAAAATCTACTATATATTATTGATTTTATATTAATATGTATTTGTTCATTAACCATCAATATATTATTAATAAAACCACCTATTTTTTTGCAATTTTTACTAACTCCTTAGTCTTATGAACTGAAAGGTTATCAACAAACAGGATGATCTCTTGTTACTATACTTCTCTCTGAGCTTATGTAGGAACTCTATATACTACTCTCGCTTAATAGAGCGAGGGTGAATTACATAACTCTCTAAACCTGAATCTTCGCTTATACCAGCTAATATTGCATGGGTGGCTACCTTCACTTTTTAATCATAGACTTCTATATTATCATACTTCTTATACCAAGACTTATTAATAAAGGTGTTGAATGTAAACACTGCTTCATCAGCGTGTATGAACTTGATGTTATTAGTAATAGCTCTCTGCATTTAATCATATATATAGTTTAAATTATTACTATAAAATGGCACTGTAAAATCAATCACTCTCTTCACTCTGTTGACAGTCTTGAAAGTAATACCATTTCTTCTATAAATATTGGCTATAGTCTAAGGAGAGATACGCATGTCAGGAAACCTGCGATGAAACATCACAGCTCGCTAGTCTAATGGAAAGTGTGCCCAATACTTCAAAGTCTTCGAGTCGCAGAGGAAGTCAATATGAGCCTGAGAGAACTTTTATTTTCTTGCAGGATGCTTTCAACAACCAGAATTATAATGCTAAACAGCTAGCAAGCAGTGATACCTAACAGTTGAGGCACTCTTGCGTAATAACTTTGCTATAGCTGCATAATTTAGTACAGGTTTGGCTAAGTCTATATTAATACTCGTACCATACCTAAGCTTAAGCAGTAAATCTAAATATTACTCATCATAAATAGACCCTAAATTTCGCTAATTTCTATTTCTCATTTTGCAAATTGGCCTAATTTCTCTACTAACCCTTATAAGACCCCAACTATATCCTACTAATCAAAGCACTTATAATATTCACTAAGGGGTTTTGGGGTTTTGAATTTATTAAAGCAATTTTCTTGATACTTTTTAACTATTTTAAAATTTGTTTAATTAACATCTCAGTTTAAATTTAGACATTTAATATGCTTAATAATAAATTTCAAATTATTTATTTTTTAACAATAAGTAAGTTAAAAAATATAAAAGGATTTAATTATTTCAAAAATTAAATAATTTTTTACTTGTTTAAATATAAGTCCTTTAATTCTATTACTGACAAGACTGAAATAAAGTATTCTTAGCATAGACTTATATGATTATAATATTGTAAGAATACATTTATTTTGAAATAATTAAATCCAAAAATTAATAAATTTGAAGATTTATAAAAATTATCAAATAAAAAAAACTCAAATCTAGACTATAGTAATGTAAATATATAGCAGATTTTTTAAACATTATAAATAATTTTTATATAAAATATTTCAAAAATTTGAGAATGAAATAAATTTTAGCGAACTCAATCAATATGAAAAACAATTTTGCTAAGGCAATCAGATAAATTTATTTAAAAAAATTAAATTACTACTATCTTATTTTCTATGATTTTTTTCATTATAGATAGGAGATTAAGCTAAATTTTTCAAAGTAAATTTAAAATGCCATTGATTATTAATTAATTTCAATTAAATATACTTAATATACAATATTGATTGGCCAAAGATTAATTTTAATAAACTTAATACTAATGTAATTATTGTAAATTTATGTCTATAAATGTAATTAACTTTAAATGTCAATTCATTCTGGCCACTGGCTGAACCCATCTGTAATTCATCATGTTATTCGTTACAAATGGGTTTGATGAGCCTACTCTAGTTTTAGGATGCTCCCCTACACCCCAATGACTCTTGCGTAGTTCCGCCTTCTTCTCTGCGTTAAGTTGAACCACTGATGCAGTGAGGGGTCGATAAGCAAGTTTCTATTACGTAACTAAATTGTAAGACTCTCCTCCAACGTTGAAATGACTGCGTCTCAAATCGTTCTTCTTCTCTTGATCCAATTTGGCACGAATACTCATTGCATCTCCCTTGAAATCGAAAGTATTCATCGACTAGGAGACATAGAGATTTGGGATGGCTTGACTGCTCCCAAAATTAAAGTGATTGCCTTTAATGTTCTTTATGAAGTCTTTATCTGCCATGGTTACTCCACCTGTAACTGGTCTGTATGCCAGAGTGTTTTATGAATATAAAATTTGTGGTTTTGGGGCTCCATGTTGAATATTGCTGCTAAAATTCTTGTTCTCGATGCACTGGACTTTTTAGTAGCCCATGTATTTTCTAGCATCTGTATTAGTGTTATAAGTGGTTGCATAGAAGTTAGTTTTAATGCGAGGGTCTCCAAGCTCAAAATTAGACTTATTTGATTGCAACGCACTTCCTTATTTGCTGTATTATAACAAAAATGGCATGAATAATTGATGATATAAGTCTTAATTTTATTCGTTTCTCCCATTTTAGTAACTTTAGAAACTCAGCTTTTATTAAGAGTGAGTGATTCTTGGGTGGTTACCGAGTTAAAAATGAGTCCTCTTTGCCTCGAGGGTGTCTTTCACTCTCTTATCTGCATGAGTGTAGAAACCTTAAAGAGGCATGCCACCGTTTGCTCTAATTGCAATATCGGTCATTTTATTTTATTGTTTTATTTTATTAAGAATTTTATTTCATTCGACTAAATCAAGAAATCTCTCTCCGACAGAATTATGATATCAATAATATTTTGAAGGGCTTCTTCCCATAAAAATATTATATTTTTTTAATCCATCATTATTTTAAGGTAAAAAAATTATTTTAATTAAACTTAAATGAAATTTTAAATCGAATAAAAAAATTGTAAATAAAATATATATAATTCAACTTAGGATCTTGATTTTACTCTTTGATCATTAAACTGTAAAATTTTATATTTAGATATTTTTAACTGTCAAATAACTTAATCTAGAAATCGTAAATAATTTCATATAAAGGATATAATTTTAAGAAAATATCAAAAGAAAATTATTATTATATTTGAATTTAAGAAGATTTTTATAGTATATTGAAATTTTTCAATATAAAAATAATTAGCCAAGATAAGACACTGACAATAATAATAATATATATTATACAAATTATGAGATTTGTATAATTAATTCTAATAAAAATGTAGAACAACAACTAAGTAAACTTGGTCACAGATATTGAGGTCCAAAAACTTGTTGAGTAAAAAGAAATGTAAGTATCAATCCATAATAAACATGCTATATAGAAAATCAAAGTTAGACGCCCTTGTGAATGATTTGGTCTTAAATGAAGACAACTTCGAGGCATTACTTAAGCCCACTACTTAACTCAAAATGATCCTATATCACTTGGTGGAGATGCACATCTTGAGAAAGTCCGCAGTCGATATCGAGACTTTTGCCTAATTTATAAGCTCAATCAAAGATTCTATCAAATCTAAAACTACTTTAAAAGAGGATCTTTGTAAACAACTCACAAATAGCGTGGAAAGTGACTTAATTGATATAACCTGCATGAAGTTCAATTAAATCCAAACTCTCACAAATAAATCAGTTCAGGAAACTTAGAAGAAATCATTGGCTCTACTGATACAGTATCTAAGATAGCATTAACTTCTCGGGGACTAATAAATTTTCACCTACATGGATGAGCAGACTCTCTGTGGATTAGGAATCATAGAAACTCCTACTTATAATGCTAAACATAAAAGAGTGAATACTTAGTACTTTTATGAGCAGCAAAAGTTCAATTTGTTGAGAGAAGAAAATGAAGGTTTTGCAAAGCTTATTGTTGAGCTCAACTAACCTAGTATTAATGAATCAAACATTTAGGTTTTAAAAAGAAATATAGAAGCTCTTATTGGATATTTCAATCTCGATCCAAACAGAGTATTAGACATCATTCTTGATTCATTTGAGAACAATATTTGGAATTCCTCTTATATCACTCTCATTAAGGATCCCTAATTCAAGAATGTTTAAGTCTCTTCACTTCTAGGATTTAAGTACTAAACTTACTAGGAGTAAATAAATTCTGACAAAAGTTTCAGACCTCCATAAAGTCTATTCACCTTGACAGCTCTTCTTATTAAGAACTAAGTTATTTAATTTGAAGATATTTGGCCATATATGAATGTTACAGGAGCTGTCACTGATGATTCACAAATTGATGAAGTGGAAAATTTGTTGTCAAGACAAATTAAGCTTGCTTAAATCCAATATGAAAAGATTTCAAGAAGTTCTATAAGCAGAGAGCAAAATCCTTTGGAAATTCAGGAGCTAGAAGATGTGAATAGACTCAGAGCTCAAATGCATCAAAATTTTAGAATAAGATTGTTAGAAAGTTTCGTCAAGCTTAATGAATGGCAAGAAGTTGATGAAATTATTGGCACTATTTATGACAACAAGCTGGACTTAACTTTAAGCAAGGACCTTCTCAATTCAATGATGGAACAACTCGAATGGTTTATTGAGCCATTATATGCTCCATTAAGCAAATAAAAAATATTCAAGCCAAATCAATAGAGATAGCTTTAACTACAAAATGGAGATGGCAAGCAAGGAAATATTAGACAGGCTAGAAATGGCAACATTTTCTTTGAGGAAATTTTTAAGATCCTGAAGCCATTAAATATCTATATTAGTCAAAACTAGATAATAATGCATAAGTTCTGCACAGTCTTGCGTTAAATATATAATCTAGATAGAAAGAAGAGCTTCCTAATTATTGGCGAGGTTCTTATTCCTGCCTTAACTTTAGTGGAAAATAACAATGAAATTTCTGAGATTATATGGGATATTTTTCAACATGCTGACTATACAGTAAGGTATGAAAACTACATATAAATGATGAATCATACTTACTTACAAAACTTCCACTTAATATTGAAAACTGTTTAAATCTAGGACAGTATCAAGCAATGGCTTAAAAGATTGAGCATAGATACCGTGAAGTAAAATTCAAGATAGCTGGCCAAACTTGCCTCAGGAAATGCTTTAATTGTTGCCAACAGCATGCTTATGTAGGCTAAGAGTTATAGCAATATGATTGAATCTTAAATTTAATCCTACTCTTTTTGCGGCTCACTTCAATTAGATATGGTTGCATTCAGTCTAATAAGAATTCTCTCAGACTCAAATGAAGACAGATTAGATAAAGATGCCAATCCACAAGAATGGATTACAAATCTTTCTGAGTATGCAGCTCTATTCTTCAAAAAATATTGCCATGTGGACATGCAAAGTCTATTAACTTATCTCTTAAACAAATTGAGAGATAACGAGTACAATGAAGCTATGATTCTAAAAGAAGTAATTTCCAAGATGCTTGGATGGAGTTAATTTAACCTTAATGAGATGACTGCTGCTCAGCTTTAATCTTTAGCTGGAGGTATGGTTTTAAAGCTAGAACTCATGTCACAATATGCAAATTTTAAAAGAACCTCGAAATCAAGCGATGCATTATAAAACTTGTTCTGGAATTAAACTAATGATAAGCCTCTTTCCCTAGCCTTTAGGCTTAAAGCAAATCTTGCCAAGATGACTTAATATATCATGAATAATGTTAAAACTGATTAACTTATATTGATTAGTACTCTATTCGACAGAATGCAATTTACCTTTATATAGTTTGTTGAATCTTTGGGCTACTTGGAAAACATCCCTAGTAATCTCAAACTTAAATTTAAATTTTAAATGCTCAATTGAATTAATTTTAGATACTCATCAATCTTTCCTCCTCAACCTGAAAAAATACTCACTCTTAACTATAGACTTCCACCTTAATATGTGTTCTAAATTCTTAGAGGAGGGCTGAAAAAGATTTAGTAATTGACAGATGACGAATTCAATCAGAAAGTACATGAATTCAAAAGCGTCCTTGATATGAACCTCAACCTGAGATAAGAATAGATTACTGATGAGATTGATGAGAAGAATGAATTTTGGGACGAAAGAACTTTCATTAAATCAAGGTCTGAAGAAATTTGGAAGTGTTTAAATCCTAAACTATACATGATATTCTGGTACTTGTAATTACAGTCACTTCTTGTACCTAATGATGCTTATGCTGATCAAATTAAGAAGCTAAACTTCTTTTTTTAAATTATAATTTGTTTTTCTATTTAATTCTTTAAACTAATTTACAAACCAACATTGACAAACTTAAGAATGAAGGAGGATCATCTCAAAAGAAGAATGCTAAAGAAATCGAAAAAGAGAAGTAAACTGTAATGAGACTCATTTTCGCATTAATTTATAGTTTTGTTAACCTTTCTCATTCAAGAGTAAAAAGACTACTAACAAAATCAACAAGAAATTGATGAATTCTTAGCAAAGAGATTACCAGAATGCTTCCAGAACATTCACTAAGTATCCCAATATGATTGGAGTATTATCTTTATACAGTACTGTCTTTACCCAAGAATAATGTTCTCAGCTACAGATTCCCTATACACCTTTAACTTCTTCAAAATGTTACATAAGCACAGAGTACCTTAATTAAAATTAATTTATATTATGACCTTACTTCAACATCTTAAATACTCTTGGCCAAATATTGAAAGGAATTGTTCCAGCTATTCATTGCTGTACAGAGAAAGAAAGTGAAAATCTTGGAGTATTCTTCTTAGAACTCTTCTAATTAATTGATTACTGGTCAAAAGTTGATGTTTGGGATAAGCAATCAAAACGCCGGGACCCGTTAATGAGGTTTATAAGTGCTTTGTTTTTTAGGGGATTTGTAGGTTGGGGTATTGAGTTTTTATGTGAAATTTATTGTAAATTTATTTAATTTGATCACTCAAAATGCACTTAGGATCATGTGGGAGTGGTCTGAAGTTTATCTTACTTAACCACAACTCTATCTGCTCTAATATTTTGTCTGATCTAGAGTTTGGTTTTAATATTATTGATTCTGCCATTTATTTTAATGATTGAGAGACTCTGGTTTTGTCTATAAATTACTTGATTCTTTGCTTAGCATCTTTCTCACACCTGGTAGAGTAGTAATCTTTGCGAGGCATATCGCACTCTATTATTATTGCTGCTAAAGCCCACACATTCCATTAATAATCTCCATCTCTCCAGTCTTCTCTTTCAGGATAATAACCTGGAGTTCCCATAACACTTCCTAGCCTTGATACTTCCACCCTTAATGCTCTGTTGAAGTCAATAATTGCCACTCTTACAGGTGAGAAGTTTATCATAATATTCTCAGGCTTCAAATCTCTATGAACAAAGCCTAACTTATGTAACTCTTTTATACCTTGTAAGGTTTAGGTTGCTATCAAAGCAAGCTACTTTTGATTCCTTTGATCAGTAATAAAATCTCTGAGGGTCATTTCATAGAGTGGGAGTCTGAGAGCGACATGATCCTTGGCAAGAAGAACAGCATCTAGCTTGATTAAGTAACTACACTCTTTATACTTAGCTTAAGTGAGTACTTGATACTCATTTGTAAACTCCATCTGATATTTATCATCACTTAAGAGATAGTTGAAGGGATACACCTTGTATGCGTATTGATGATCATTGATAACTTTCTTATCAAAGAGTCTTCTATTATAAGGTAGCTTTAAAGAGAAGTGTCTAGGTCAATTTAAGCAAGAACCGGTATTTTCTTGTATTGAATCTTGATCATAATTTTTGTTATTTCAGAGGTCAGTTGGTTGCGTGGCTTCTTAACTTACTCTAACTCTCTAGCTTATTCAGGTACTACGACCTTAGAATATTCCCTCGCTTTTCTTTTGTTTAGAAGCTTCAGCTCAACTTCATGATTCTTAACTTCTATATCTTTCTTGTGAGCTTTTAATAGATGCTTCTTTAAGTCTCTTGTATGAGAGTATTGCTTATGGCACTCAAAGCAGTCATACTTTTCATCTATTCTATCATGCTTTAAGTATACAGTGGGCTTTGCTTCTCTATGCTCCTCATGTGTCTGTACCAGCTTGATTTATGAGCAAAATCTCTCTCACATAACTCACAAAAATAAACTTCAACTTCTTCAGTTTGTATAGGAATTTCATTAATACCTTTCTCCTCCTCTCTGTCTCCCACACACTTGTTTGCTATTAATTTTCTATTATTAATTTCAATTTTAATAACAGAGACATCATGTGATAGCTCTGGTAGTTCCTTATGAGAGTTCATCTCGCAGCTATCACACTTTTTATTGCTCCCAAAGGTAAGTCTCATTTAGTTTTATGGAAGTGCTGTTGGTTTTCTTAAAATGTTAGCGCTCATATTTAAATTTGAATTTAAAATTATATAACTGCCTCTATAATTGAGAGCTTATATGAGAGCTTTGCAAGCCTACAAGTATCAAGGGAAGTTCTTAGAGTATTAGCGAAGATAAATGAGCACTAAGAGACGAACCAGCTCTAAATCTGGGTGAGAAAGTAACCATTTTTACTTTCAATAATAAGTTGATTATAGCACGTACCAATTTAGGAGGTGCACCTAATTAAGTGCGTACTGCTTTAGGAGGTATTTTGTGATTTGATGATTAAAATTAGGGTGCTCCTAATTAAGTCCTAGTTTTAATTAATGCTCTAAATTAAGTACGTACCAATTTAAATTTAAAAATATGGAACTATAACAGTAGAAATTGATATCAATCTCTCAAGTTTGAAACCAGTTCTCTAAACCTTCTCCATATCCTTCTTTGAGGTTGACCTCCTATAGGATGCCCATATTTAATAGTAAGTTTTGCAGAGGTAAATAATTGAAATCAATAAACTTAAATTTGAATATCATATCTTAGATCTGTAAGCAAGATGGAGTCAATGAATGATGCAATGAAAAGAGTGCAAGCACAAGAATTGATTCAAAGATTTAGAAGCAAGGAGGATTTGCACCGCTACCTGGTGCAGCAAGGTAATGAACTCATAAAAACTAATCTTGATTATGTAGTTGGTTTGTTCCTCCCAACGATGGAAGGTACTAAAATTTCATTTTTAAGAGCCATACTCTGTGAAGAGAAGAAACCATTAAAAACTTAAGATGTAAAGTTTGCAGAGATTCCAAACTATCCTGAAATCTCTATGACTAATTTATATGATGATGCAATGAATGACCAAGAGGTTTCGTTGTTCCTGCCTACAAAGAAGCAGTTGTCAAATAAACTTCCTGAAAGAAACTATTTCTTTGGCATACTTGCAACAATAAAAGGTGATTACTTGAAAGAAATTATTCAAGAATCTCATAAGAAAAGGTACAGCATCTCTTCAGAAGATAAGGATAAACAAGGGATCAAGATAAGTGCGAGCTGGCTATCAGAGCTGCAGAAGCACCCTTATATTTCAAGTAAGATTTGTAGTTTAACTCTTTAGAAAAATCTGGTACTGGCATCTTCTTGATGAAGGAATAGAGCAAGCTTCACAGAGAGCGAAAGTCGCAGACAAAAGTATGAAGTTAGCAAGAGACTTTATTCAAATATTTAGCCTCCAGAGTCAATGAACATAGATGCTGGAGCTGGCAGCTAGAGAAGAAACTTAGGAAGAGGGAAGCAAGAAGTAGAAGAAAAGAAAGAGAAGCCACCTCTCTAAAGAATTTTAAATGTGACTTATATATTCATTAACTTAACTACAAAACTTATTTATATACATTCACTCTCCCTTCTTTCACACACTTTAAAGCCAATAATTATCTACTCTCTTCGCTGAGCTTTTAATAAAGTCTACTGTATCGATAGGTAGGTCATGCATCAAGTGGTATAACAGCAGTTTCTTCTAATGGCCTTTTAATATACCCCAGTAGAACTCAATTCAATTAAAATATGGACTGTAAGGTACGTTGAACACAGGCGTTATTCTAAGTTGTTCATAACTCTTCCTTGTTTCTTTAGTCTTATGAACAGAAAGATTATCAACGAATAGTATAATCTCTTATTCAGAGTATTACTCTCTTAGCTGCTCTAAGAACTTAATATACTGCCTCT
>ARYC01000538.1:0-10592 GCA_000711775.1 Oxytricha trifallax | reverse complement strand
AAACCCCTACATAAACCCTACTAAAACCCTAATAAAATATGCACTAATAGTCTACTTTTATCAATCAAAAACTCAATCAAACTACTGAAAGGGTTTTGGGGTTTTGATTTCCATGAGTCAACAGCAACTGCTGCAGAAAAGTTCAAATCAGAGCTAAGAAGATATTATTATGTCACACCAACATCTTATCTTGAATTGATTACAACTTTCAAGACAATCCTTAAGGAAAAGAGAGAAGAGATTATGGCTCTTAAGAACAGATATGAGCATGGTTACAACTGTCTTATTTCTACTGAATCTAATGTATCTAAGATGCAAAAGGAACTTGAAGATTTACAACCTAAGCTTATTGAGGCATCAAAACTTTTTATTCAAACACTTACTTGCAATATTAATTTAGTAAGGATACACCTGATTAGCTTGAGTCTAAGCAGAGAATCCAACTTCAATAGTCATAAACTTTTCTTTGTTCAAGTTATTTAGAAGTACATTCATAATGTATGCAGATTTACCTGTACCAGTAGGTCCAACGAAGAGAGACTAGATTTCATGTTTAATAAAGTGTTCTTGCAAGAAACTATATCTAACAGTATCAATTGTTGTTACAATAATGTCCTAAACTTGAGTATTTTTAGGGAAGTTATCAAGTTGCTCTTTGTTTACAAGGTCCATCCAGTGTTTCCATTCATTTTTCTCTGGGAAATATACATAGTCATAAATAGTACCCCTATCAAATGTAGTTGGTAGAATTTTCTTTTAGAGTTTCTTTCCATGATCTAATTCTCCATTGCAAATCTTTTTGAATTATTGATCGAATGGTCTTCTATACTCAGTATTAATTGTGCAGCAGAGTGACCACACAGCTGAGAAAACGAAGCATGATTCAATTATAATAAAAAAGGATTTTTTAATACAAAAGTTTGAAATAATACAGAGTGAACAGCTTTCTTATCAAGTGTAGTAATGAAATGTTCGTTATCGAAGACAGCTAGCTGAGATCTCCAAATTCTCAATAAACTCTAAACAATATTTTGATCTTAAGTTGGAGTAGTTTCTGTGCATTCATTTCTAATGAAGTCTAAGCATGGCTAAATGATTACATCAGCTAATTCCTGAATAACTTTCAAGTGTTCTTCACCAAAGCAAGTTGGAAGTTTGTTTTTCCAAGAATTAAGTAGTGGTCTCCAACCCATTTGATGAGGCTCCATATATACCATACCACAACGAGAAACAGTAGCAGGAGATGCGACAGCAAGATCCATAGGCTCAAAGATCATGTTCATGTTATCAGACATTTGAATGATTTCACCACTCATAAGACAAAGCTTTTTGTTGTCATCAAGTACTGTATTCATATTTTCAATCCAAATAGCATCAACTGGACCATCAAATACTAACCATCACATAATATAAATTGAAACAATAAGCAAGCTTTGATTTATTTTTTAAATCTTCTATCTTTTTTGTCCATTTGAGCAGCTAAGACTCTGTACCATACGGCAAGTACACCATCAGACCAATCATGAGATACATCATCAAAGTTACCATAAAGTTGACCCATAGTAATTGATTTAGGATTGATATAGCAAACATGAGTTTTCATTTCTCCCATTAGCCCTTTTTCGTTAAGCTCAGTGAGAGCACCAGCTAAAACTTTAATAGCACTTGTTTTTCCAGCAAATGGATTTCCTACAACCATAAGACCATGTCTAACGACTATCATTTCGTAAAGTTGAATGATCTTGTCTATAAAGTATGGTTCATCTTGGAGATTCATTAACTTCATTTAGTTTTTCATGCAAGAAATCATATCTGTGTAATCTGGTTCTGGAAGAACTACACCTGGGAACAAATCAGAAGTAATGTTTCTGAAAAGTGGTAGATCATGAGATAAGAACTTAGCCAAGTTAACATCGTTGATAGCTCTAAGCATAACAATTAAAAGGAGATGTTTTTATATTGGCTTAGAGTATTAAATGATTTATAGAATGCTTTCATCAACATCAATGAATTTTCTCTTGAGGTTACCTGCAGCAGTTAAGACAGACTTGACTGCTCTCATACCATAATCATAATGATCTTGTGATGACAATTGTTCGGAACAAAGTTTGTAAGTTGTAACAATTTTGTTGGAAAGATTTTTAGCATCAGTAAAACCATATGAATAGAGTGAGATCTCAGCAATCATAGCATAATCGGGGACCATCATAGCCACAGATCTAAACAAAGCTTTTAAATTATCTGGTAATTCTGATCTACCAGCGTAACCTGGATTCATTGTGATGAAACAGTTACAGGTAAACTTAAGTGGGATGACTGAACCCTCGAAGTCGAATTTCTCTTGTTTCTTATCAATAGCATGTTAAATAGTGTGGAGTTGTTGAGCAATCACAGACAACACTTCGAGTTCAATACGATTGAACTCATCGAAGCAACTCCAAGCACCACATGATGCGAGACCTTTGAAAAACTTAGCCATTTAAAGATAATCAAGACCATCTGAACAGTTGAACACAATACATTCAATATAAACATTTATTAGACGATCTCTACTATCCAATATGGAAAATTGATTGTCTGGCTAGTGCTTTTGAAAGATCCTTAACAGTCTCAGTTTTACCAGTACCAGCTGGACCCTCTGGTGCTCCACCATAGTTAAGATATAAGGCACCGCAAAGAGTTCTGTAACATCTGTCAGTCAAGGGTGTGATGACCAATCTACCTGAATTACCCAAGTACTCATAGTTATATGACAATTCAGCGTTATAAGTAAAATAACAATTATGTTACGATTAGAACCTTAATTTTAATGATCTTGACATTCACATTGTTATCCTCTTTTAAATATTAAAATAATCAGATCTTTAAGTATTGAAATTAATCATAATGATGTTAAATTAATCAATATGATACAATGAATCAAATTTGTTTTAAGTTTCAATTATATCACAAGCATAGTCTTTAAATCTGTTTAAGCAAGATTTTCTCTAGTTTTTATATATTGATTGGTTTCTCCACTAAAATGAAATATTTATAGTTAACATAATGAGATTTTATAATATAATGAAAAATTTTAACAGCTTTATTTCATGTAACTTACAATATTGTAGGAATAAATTCGAATTTTGAAAATTAATTATAATTAAATTAAATATCAATCGAAATCTTGGCAGTTAAGTTGGCCAATTTAAACGATCTTGGGCTCATTCGATAGAGAATTCAAAATTAGCTGAACTTTACTGCTTGCGGTTCTATTTTATCTCATCCCTGGAGTGAATAACTCGACTTTAATTAAACACCTCTAATTAATTAAATTATACCCTCACATTAAAGTCGAGTTATCTCACTCCAGGGATGCGATAAAATAGAACCGCAAGCAGTAAAGTTCAGCTAATTTTGAATTCTCTATCGAATGAGCCCAAGATCGTTTAAATTGGCCAACTTAACTGCCAAGATTTCGATTGATATTTAATTTAATTATAATTAATTTTATAAATTCGAATTTATTCCTTCAATAATCAGCGAATCCTGCTTCTTTATAAGAGTTGTCTCTAATTTTGTTCGCAGTGCTTAATATAAACACAGTCTTTTTATATTATCTCAACTAACCTAATAACATATCGTTTTTTACTTTAATCATTAGCTCAAAGCCATTTAATCTTGGCATTAATTAGTCCACAAATACTAAATATTATTAATACTTAGTGCTTTTGGATAAAATTTAAATACATTATTTTATTAATAAATACTAAATTGTAGGGAGAGCTTATATTTTATTGAAGCATTTAAAATCCTTATTCGCCGTCATTTGCCTATAAAATTATAATGAAACATATTAGGATAATTACTATATCTACAGCTGGCATTTTCATATTCAATTTACTAAATAACTAATCCATAAGCAGTTTAAGAGCCATCACATTTCCAAAATAAATTAAACATAACATATATAAATTTATTTATTTTTATTATATATTAAAAGACGAATCGTCAACAATCAAAATCTTGTTAAGTTCTTTAATTTTCCTTAGATTTTAGAAACTTCCTAAAATTCCGCTAGATAATTACTAGTGCTTGCGCTTCTCAAATATTTTCGAAATATCTTCAAGCTGCATTAAAGAGTTGTCTTAAGGAATGAAGTTATCAAGATCTCTTGTCGTATAATTTAATAATGCTATTTATTTAGGGGTATTTAATTTTTAGATGAAGTGATTAATTTATTGGGGAGCTATTTTTAATCATTTTATCAAAATCAAAATTCTATTTTTAACAAAAATTGCTTTGTTTATTGCAATCATATAAGATGTCAATTAATTGAATTTTACTAAATTAATTATAAACGGACTTTATTTCTAATTATCAGATTTATACCTTTCGAGCTAATTGAATATCGATAAATTAATTTTATCAATGCTTTCATTATTGATGTTTTCATTAACAGGTTTCTGAAGATGGATTTGTTTCCTCACATAGTCAAGATTGACATTAAAAGAAAATATGGTGCCATGGTTTGCTGAAGATTCAGCTGATATGTTTCCTCCCATAAACTCGCAGATTTTTTTGCAGATAGTCAATCCCAAACCAATACCTTACTAATTTAGGTGTGCTGAGGCCTTAAGCTTTCCAAAAACTTTGAACAATTTATGCAAGTCACCCTCACTTATTCCTATTCCTGTATCTTCAACATAAACCTTTAAGGCTTTTTGAGCCATTGGAAGTACATCTTAAAATATAAAGGAATGTTTGCTAGCCATGTTGGAAAGATCCTCGTCAAATATTTCATCATTAAAATCCTCAAATTTTCCCCAATCTAAATCTTCCTAGTCTTCTGCTTCAATTTTCATTGTAACTTTAACATAGCCTTATGAAGTAAATTTTAGGGCATTTGTTGTCAAATTTAAGAGAACTTGTTTCAACCTTCTTTTATCAGCATATATTTAAACATTCTCTTCGATTTTATTATCGAAAATGAGTTAGACTCCCTTCATTTTGGCTTAAAATTCAGACATTTAGAACACTTCAGATACTATCTCTTATGGAAAAAACCAAGAAAAGTTTAGATTAAATGTGTTAAACTATAATGTTGAAAAATCCATGATATCTTCAACTAAATTCATGAGAAAATCTATGCTACTCTGTTGCTGCAAAGCTATTTTATGCATGTTTTAGTTTAGGTTTACATTATCAATAAGGATTTAGTTTGAAGCTGATATAGAATTAAGAGGCTATCTTAAATCATGGGCTACAGATGCAAAGAAAACAGTTTATAATTAATTTTGTAGTAGAGACTTTTCTCTTTAGATTGCCTCTGTGTTGTCTTACATTCAAAACCCCAAAACCCCTTAGTGAGGTTTATAAGTGCTTTGATTTGTAGGGTATAGTTGGGGTCTTCTTGGGGTTAGTAGTGAAAACGCAGGTTTTATATGAATTTAATGAATATTTAATACTTATTAGTGTACTTAATTCAAACAAATTTTATCTGCTTATCTTTGTGGTACCTCTTGAATCCAACTCTCTGGAGTGGCTCATGTATGTCTTCTAAAGATTATATTGGATAAGCTGAAGCTCTAACGATTATCATCTCTACAAGCCTTTTAATTTCATTGCAGACATCTTCCTGTTATATATGTTTAGATGCCAAACTTATTGATTATTTTTCGTGCTTTGTTCCAAAGTAAGACATTCTTTCCATATCGCACTCTAAGATTATTGCAGCAACTGCCCAAACATCCCATTAAACAGAGCCATTAGTCCACTTCTCCCTGATTGGAAGTATCCTGGTGTGCCAAGCACCTTAGCCAAAGTTACTATTTCTTATCTTGTTGCTCTATTGAAATCAATGACTACAATTTCTAATGGACAGATTTGTTACAATTTCCAGAATAAATAAATAATCTACAATTTATCACACTATTTTATTACTAATTTTATTTAAATATATTAAAATGGCACGTATCTCGAAATCGATGAAATTTTGAGATACGTGCAAAATAAACCGAATTAATAATTTAAGTTACTAAATCTCTATATAAAATGAAATTAAGTTTTTAATAATTTAAAGTTCATATTTATAAATTTATTCAAATGCATAATTAAAACTTTTACCCCATATACGATGTTAATTATTTTTAAATCTTTATATGTAAATTATATTTTATTTTAATATAATAATTAAGTTAATACTGATCACTTTCTGAACTTTAAATTATTAAAAACTTTATTTCATTTATATAGAGATTATAGTAACTTAATTTATTAATTTGATTTATTTGGCACGTATCTCAAAATTTCATCGATTTCGAGATACGTGCCATTTTAATATATTTAATTAAAATTAGTAATAAAATAGTGTGTATAAATTGTAGATTATTTATTTATTCTGGAAATTGTAGCAAATCTTATCAAATGGACAGAGATTTAACATAACATTTTCAGGCTTCAAATCTCTATGTACATACCCAAGTTCATGAAGCTCTTAAACACCTTTAATCAGTCAAAACCCCAAAACCCCTTAGTGAGGTTTATAAGTGCTTTGATTTGTAGGGTATAGTTGGGGTCTTATTGGGGTTAGTAGAGAAAGCGCAAGTTTTATGTGAATTTAATGAATATTTAATGAGTATTAATGTGCTTAATTCAAACAAATTTTATCTGCTTATCTTTGTGGTATCTCTTGAACTTAGCTCTCTTTAATGTTTCAAGTATATCTTCTACTGATGATCTTGGATATGCTGGAGCTTTTACTATGATCATCTCAACCATTTTCTTAATCTAAGTGCATACATCTTCTTGCTTTATATGTTTAACAGCTATGCTTATTGATTACTTTTCTTGCTTTGTTCCGAAGTACGACATACTTTCCATATCGCACTCTAAAATAATTGCTGCTACCGCCCAGATATCCCACTAAACAGAGCCATTAGTCCACTTCTCTCTTATTGGGAAGTACCCAGGTGTGCCTAGCATTTTAGCTAAAGTCACTATTTCTTACCTTATTGCTCTATTGAAATCAATGACTACTATTTCTAAAGGACAGAGATTTAGCATTACATTTTCTGGCTTCAAATCTCTATGAACATACCCTAGATCATGCAGCTCTTTCACACCCTTGGTCATTTCCGTGAGTATCTCATTCAAGTCATCTGGGTATCTATTATGGTAGAGATAATCTCTTAGAGTCATTTCAAATTTCTTGAGTCGTAGTGCAATAAAACCATGTCCAAGAATAACTCCATCGAGTTTAAGCAAGTTCTTGCATTACCTTTTATGAGTCTCTCTTAGTATTATGTATTCATTGGCAAACTCATTTTGATACTGCTCGTTCCTAATAAGATATTTGAAAGGATATACTTTATAAGCATATTCATCAACTACTATGAGTTTTGCCTTGTTAGGCACATCAATATGTAAATAGTTGTCAATGCAAAAACTGAGATCTACTGCATTTAATGCAAGTATATACATAGCTCTCTCTTACAAGCATGCTATATATAATTCATTAGCTGGTTGGTTCATTGACTCAAAACGTTTCTGCTTCTTAAGTCTCTCTTCCTGCTCTCTTTAAGACTCTACAGTATTGGACTTTCTCTTGGCTGGTATAAGTATTTATGTTTCTTTATCTTGCATTAAAACTCACTTAAATGATGTTTTTGCATGTGTCTTTTAACTTTAGCTGAGTGAGTGTAAGACTTCATGCAAGTCGTGCACTAATACCTGCCATCGACCTTTTCGTGCTTAAAATATATCTTATCTCTCCCAGAGTGCATCTCTTTGATGTGCCTCTTCAAGCTCGAATCAGTTGAGAAGAAATTTTAGCATTCATGACATTAGAATTCTTTAATCTTTTCTAGTGGGAGATGTTCTTTTAACTCCTCAACATCTTCGATTAGCGTTTAAATACTTATCTCTGCTCTCTGCTTCCTATATTTATTTCTAGAACAAACACCTCTGATTCAAACTTAAGAGCTTTAAGCTCTGGCTCCTTTTCAATGTATATGATCTCTGGCTTCTTAGTTTATCCAAAGTTTAGCTAAGATTACCACTGCCAAGAGAGACTGCTTTGCGATTTAAGTTAGCCGCCATGTTTAAATTCAAATTTAAATTTCTATTATAAAGCTCTAATAACCTCTCTAGTTATAGTAACTTTGTATAGGAGTTGGTACTGCAACAACGATGGTTGATTCTTAGGCGTTAGACATCATATTTATGCTAAGTTTATAACTATAATTTTTCTAAATTCATGCTTAATATTTTTAATTTTGGTACCAACTTAGAATAAATTCAGGTTGGTACTGGTACCAATTAGGTTTTGAACCATTTTGGAACTTTTCCATTAAAACTCATTAGTTTAAAACTAGGTACTAATTTAGTTTTGGTACTATTAAATTGGTACCAATTAAATTTAAACGGATTTAGTACCGGTATTAATTAAATTTAAACAAATTTAGTACTAATTTAATGGAACTAAATTTATTAAAATGGAGCTCCATCACTGCAGTTTGTTACAGCTTCTGCAAACTTTCTCCACGTATCTTTGCAGGGTTGACCTCCTATTAGATGCCCATATTAATAGTAATATTTTAAACAATAGGATCCAGAAGTCTTTAAGTTATAATTTGAAATTCATTAATAGGAAGAGGAACAAAGATGGAATCACTCAATGATCAAATGAAAAGAGTCGAGGCTCAAGAAATGATATCAAGGTTCAGAAGTAAGGAAGATCTCTATCGATACCTAACTTTACATGGTAAGATAACTTGATGACTATTTACATATTATGCAGTTGGTTTATTCCTTCCAACGATGGAAGGTACCGAAATTTCATTCTTGAAAGCAATACTTTGTGAGGAGAAGAAATCTTAAAAATAAAGAGATTAAACTAATCGAAATTCCCATTTCAGTCACTAATCTTTATGAGGATGCCATGTAAGATGAGGAAGTGGTAGTTTACCTTCCTACCAAGAAACAACTCTGTAATAAACTCCCAGAGAGGAACTTTTTCTTTGGTGTTCTTGGTACAATAAAAGAGGATTATCTCAGAGAAATTATTGAAGAAGCACATAAGAAACGATATTCTATTTCTCCTGAAGACTAGAAGAAGCAAGGCATTCTTATAAGCTCAGCTTGGCTAGAGGAACTTAAGAAGCATCCTTATCTTTCAAGTAAGCTTTGACATATAACTTTGTAGGAAAATCTGGCACTGGTATATATCTTATGAAAGAGCCTGCTAAGGTTCATAGAGAGAGAAAGTCACAGAAATTTCATGAAGTGAGCAAGAGCTTTATAAAGATGTTTAAAAGCCAGATGAAATGAACATAGATGCAGGAGCTGGCACAAAGAGAAGAAATATGGGCCCAAGCAAGCCATAAGAAGAGGAGAAGAAGGAGAAGCCAAACCCCTTTATGGGCCAGTTTAATATGTGAATATATTCATTCGTTTAAATCTAAGACTTATTTATAAACATTCATTCTTCCCTTTCTCGCACAAATTGTTGTCTTATCTACGCTCACTCTCTTACAGCTGCTTTGAATCAAGTCTACTGTTTCGATGGGCAAGTCATGCATAAGATGATACAGCAGCGGCTTCTTGTAGTGAGTCTTTATTTAACTCCTGTAGAATTCTATTCCATTAAATTATGGGCTGTAAGGAACTTGTATACAGGAGTTATGTTTAACTCTTCATAAGCTTTCTTAGACTCCTTAGTTTTATGAACTGAGAGGTTATCAACAAACAGTATTATCTCTTGGTTATTGTATTTCTCTCTGATCTTATGTAGGAACTCTTTATACTACTCTCGCTTAATAGCGATGGTGAATCACATAACTCTCTAAGCCTGAATCTTCACTTATACCAGCTAAAATTGCATGTGTGACTACCTTTACTTTTTAGTCATAGATTTCTATGTTATCATACTTCTTGTACCATGGCTTATTGATAAAGGTGTTGAACGTAAACACAGCTTTATCTGTGTGTATGAACTTGATGTTATTATCAATAGCTCTCTGCATTTAATCATATATATAGTTTAAATTATTACTATAAAATGGCACTGTAAAATCAATCACTCTCTTAACTCTGTTGACAGTCTTGAAAGTAATACCATTTCGTCTATAAATATTGGCTATAGTCTATGGAGTGATACGCATGTCTGGAAACTTGCGATGAAACATGACAGCTCGTTATTCAAGAGGAAAGTGAGCCCAATACTTTAATGTTTAGAGTCACAGAGATAGTCAATATGGACCTGTGAGAACTTTTATTTTCTTGCAGATGTTTTCAAGAGCCTGAGTTATAATGTTAAACAGCTAACAAGCAATGATACCTAACGGTTGGGGCACTCTTGTGTAGGAGTCTTGCTATGGCTGTATAATTCAACACTGGTTTGACTTAGTCTATATTAATACTTGTACCATACCTAAGGTTAAGCAGTAAATCTAAATATTACTCATCATAAATAGATTCTAAATTTCGCTAATTTCTATTTCTCATTTTGCAATTTGGCCTAATTTTTTTACTAACCCCAATAAGACCCAACTATACCCTACAAATCAAAGCACTTATAAACCTCACTAAGGGGTTTTGGGGTTTTGATTTCT
>ARYC01000537.1:0-24406 GCA_000711775.1 Oxytricha trifallax | reverse complement strand
TCAATAACTTGATTCCAGCATCACTAACTCACTTTCCTTTTAACCAACAGCTTTTTAGTCAAAAAAATAGCATTAAAAATTATTTATTATTAAATTTTGGTTTTTAATAATTATTTATTACCAAGGAGTATAATAACATTTTACAAAGCAACATAGATTAAATATGGGTTCAGATGTTTCTTCACTCAAAATAAGTAACTAAAGCAAAGAACACTTGAAAATTTATTAATATTTTATTTAAATATGTCTTCGCGATAAAGTTAACAATCCAAGCATATTCTACATGGTTCCTGGCGAAAGTATTGACTAATAATGCACTTATATGTTCTCTATTGAAGCTTATAAAAAGGTTGGAGATAGCTACAGTTCTTAGCCTTCAGCTGGATTGACAGGATGTTAGCAACCTATTCTAAATTTAGTTGTTATCAATGACAATTTAAAAATTTTACATTGAAATTTTATATTTTTTAGCTAATTATTTTTAATTTAAAAACTTATTTAAATAATAATAAAAATTATTAAATTAAAAAGTTATTTGCTGGGTGAAGTACCAATCTTGCTCAGGACTTTCTTATAAAGCTTTCTACTACACTAATGTCTGCTGAGTGTAGGCAAGGGTTGCTGAATTCACCACATAAGAGGTGGAGTTCAATTTGACACTTATCAAGTGGGATAGACGCAAGGATTTCCTTGCATAGATGAGCTACCTGGAGTGAGTTTAGCTTTCTAGGTAACAAGGAGCAGAATGAAGTTGGTGCTCAGCCTTAAAAAGTGAGACGATGAGAACCATAGAAGCCAACGATAATAATTTTCCTCTCACACCAGAAAGACCAGGTCTGATTTATAATGTTACCACAGTGAAAGGACAGAGACTACTACCTCAGAAACGGTGGAACCTTTTAAGAGTTTTCACCAATCCATCATTGAATTAATTACAGGAAGCGAATCTCTGAGAGCTCAGCGTGACTAGGTTCTTATCTTCTATTCATCTTGATTACAGAGTGAAGTGGAATGGGGGCGAGTTGATTTTTTGGTATTTTTCTATATCGAGACTTGCCAAGTTATTGATTGCCACATCAACTGACTTCAGATAAGTCACGACTAAGATTGATGGGTTGATTTTAGTTTTAAACAGTGAATATTTTAATTTTAATTTTGAGTATAAATTATTACTCAGTCAATCATAATAATTTCAATAATTAATTACATTTTAATCAGTGTTTTCAGATCCACGAATTTATCAATCGGTTTAAAATGGTATTCTCAATTTTTTCCTTTCGTATAAATGAAGGCTTTATAATATTTATAAATAATTCTTAAAAATCTCTAAAATTGCGAATTCAGAAGTTAAGAAAATTCATATGTGTTACAACCGAGATCCCCCCATCCACCACCCCACCCCCACTACCCCTTCACCCTCATTAAAATATCCCATTTCATATCAAATTTTGTATCTACAGGGTCTTAATCGATCTCCTTCTTGACATCTCGATTATAGCTTATGAAATATAAATTGAAAAACTATTTCATATTATTTTTAATGAAAGTAAAATTTTTAAATACTATGATAAGAAAATATTTTTTAAAAAGTTGTTGTCCCTTAAATCAACTTCATTCGACATAATTGAAAGAAATAGTATGAGTAATTTTTTAAGTTTTTTTTTTCTTCATTTTTTAAAAATGGTAATGGATAAAATTGTTATTAAAAAATGAAAAAAAAAACAAACTTAAAAAATTACTCATACTATTTCTTCGAATTATGTCGAATGAAGTTGATTTAAGGGACAAAAAATTTTTAAAAAATATTTTTGTATCATTGTATATAAAAATTTTACTTTCATTAAAAATAATATGAAAAAGTTTTTCAATTTATATTTCATAAACTATAATCGAGATGTCAAGAAGGAGATCGATTTACACCCTGTAGATACAAAATTTGATATGAAATGGGATATTTTAATGGGGGTGGGGAGGGGTATGGGGGGGTAAGGGGGAAACTGGGGGAGGCTGGGGGGATCTCGGTTGTAACACATATATATGTATATATTATTGTTTAACGATACTATATAAATTAGCTCACATAATTTAATTATAATATAAAGCCACTTAATTTAAAAATAAATAAATCTACCATTCTAATACAATACATCTAAGTTGAAAATATTAATTGCTTGTTAATAAATATTAACATAAAAATCAGAGCTCAAATATTTATATTTTGACTTTTGTACTTTTTAAATAAGTATACTAAATTCATGAATAACTCTTCTTATTCACAAAATATTAAAATTTTTGGTTCTTAGACAAGTATCTAAATTTCATTTTTGCTTTATAAGTCTAAATAGATTTCGTATTACTTATTTTTTTAATCTTAAAGATGGCCCTTAGTGAGATTTATAAGAGCTTTAATTTTTAGGGTATAGTTGGGGTCTTATTGGGGTAAGCAGAGAAAACGCAGGCTTAATATAAATTTAATGAATATTTAATGAGTATTAGTGTACTTAATTCAAACAAATTTAATCTGCTTGTCTTTGTTGTATCTTTTGAATCTTGCTCTCTATAGTGGCTCAAGTATGTCATCTAAGGATTATCTGGATATGAAGGAGCTCTCACGATTATCATCTCTTCTATGCTTTTTATTTCTTCGCAGACATCTTCTTACTTTATATTCTTCTAAGTTAAGCTAATTGATTGTTTTTCATGCTTTGTATCAAGGTAAGACATGCTTTCCATGTCATTTTTTAATATGATAGCAGCAACTGCCTATACATCCCCCTAAACTGAGCCATTTGTCCACTTCTCTCTGATTGGGAAGTATCCTGGTGCCCACGAACTTTTGCTAATGTTACAATATCTTATCTTAAGGCTCTATTGAAATCGATAACTACTACTTCTGAAGGACAGAGGTTGAGCATCACATTTTCAGGCTTCAGATCTCTTTGAATATATCCAAGTTCATGCAACTCTTAGATGCCCTTAATCATTTCTGAAAGTATATCATTCAAGTCATCCGAATATCTGTTTTGATATAGATAGTCTCTTTGAGTCATTTCATATTTCTAAAGCCATATTGCCATGAACTCAAAGCCTAAAATAACACCGTCTAGCTTAAGCAAGTCCTTGCAACCTCTTTTTTAATCTTCTCTAAGAACGATATATTCGTTAGAAAACTCATTCTTATACTGTCCATTCTTAATGAGATAGCTGAAAGGATATACCTTGCATGCAAACTCGTCGACTTCTATAAGTTTTGCCTTGCTAGGCACGTTTATATTAAAGTAGTTTTCTATACTAATTCATTCATTTAAATCTAAAACTTATCTATAAACATTCATTCTTCCCTCTCTCGCACAAACTGTTGTCTTATCTATGCTTACTCTCTTGCAGCTACTCTGAATTAATTCTACTGTATCGATTGGCAAGTCATGCATAAGGTGATACAGCAGCAGTTTTTTGTAGTGAGTCTTAATTTAACTCCAATAGAATTCTATTCCATTAAACTGAGGGCTATAGGGAACGTTATATACAGGAGTTATGTTTAACTCTTCATAAGCTTACTTAGACTCCTTAGTCTTATGAACTGAGAGGTTGTCAACAAGCAGGATGATCTCTTAATCGTTGTATTTATAGCTCATCTTATGTAAGAACTATGTACTACTCTCGCTTAATAGAGCGAGGATGAATAACATAACTTTCTAAGCCGGAGTCTTCACTAACACCTGCTAAAATTGCATGGGTTACAACCTTTACTTTCTAATAATAGACTTTTATATTATCATACTTTATATACCAAGACTTATTAATAAAGGTGTTGTAGGTAAATACAGCTTCATCAGCGTGTATGAAATTGATGTTATTGTCAATAGCTCTCTGCATTTAATCATATTTATAGTTTAAATTATTACTATTAAATGGCACTGTAAAATCAATCACTCTCTTCACTTTGTTGACAGTGTTGAAAGTAATACCATTTCTTCTATAAATGTTGGCTATAGTCTAAGGAGAGATACGCATGTCAGAAAACCTGCGATGAAAAATTACAGCTCACTAGTCAAGATGAAAGTGTGTCTTATACTTTAAAGCCTTAGAGTCACAGAGGTATTCAATATGGGTCTGAGTGAACTTTTATTTTCTTACTGGATGTCTTCAAGTATCAGAATTAAAATGCTAAACAGCAAGCATGCAGTGATACCTAACAGTTGAGACACTCTTGTTTATGAGCTTTGCTATAGTTGCATAGTTTAGTACTGGTTTGAGTTAGTCTATATTAATAATCGTAAAATACCTAAGCTTAAGCAGTAAATCTAAATATTACTCATCATAAATCGACCCTAAATTTCGCTAATTTCTATTTCGCATTTTGTAAATTGGCCTAATTTCTCTACTAACCCCAACTACACCCTACAAATAAAAGCACCTATAAACCTCACTAATGGGTTTTGATTCAAAGGCTTATTTTAATTACAATAATATAAAGAATAATAATATTTTTAGCAAATATAAAGATCTTATCAAATAAAATATATATTATTGAAATTTGAATTTTTACTTTTTAGAATTTTTATTTTAAGCTATTTTTTGATTTTATAATATTTAAAATGACTTTATAATCTTATTCAAAGGTATAATTGATTAAATTAATTAAAAACATTTCATAGAAAATATAAGAACAAGCTTCAATAAAAGATAGCACTTAAAAAATTGTTGGTGAGTTAAAGAAAATAAAATATCCATTTATACTCATTGGAATTATTAATTTAATAACTTATTGTAGATAATTTGGATGGGAAAATTAACATTTCATTCATATATAAAAACAGAATTTATTAATCAACATCTATAAGTTTCTATGAAAGACTCCTGAAAAGAGTTCATCATGGTGTGCCTTTAAAAGTTATTCTTAACGAAACATCTCATACTCTGAAAGTACTCATAACTCATTTAATATAATTTAGATACTATTTCATACTAAATTTATTGTATCAATAAAATTGATTAAGTTCCAAACAGTGAGCCTAGATACTCTTAATTCTATTTTTAATTAAAAATTCTTTTAAATTGTAATATTTATTAACAATTAAAAATTCTATATCGGTCCTAAAACTCTTCTTTTGGAATATTTTGGTTTTTAAGGAGCTCATAATCATAACTCCAGTTCAAAAAATTATTTATTTGAAATTTAAAAACATAATATTATTAGTTGATAATATATATATTTTTATGATAACTAATTCTTACAAGATAATTTTTTTTCATTTATTTTGAATATAAGCTTGATAGATGAAGAAAATGTTGTTAGAGTGTCTAAAGCTTCTTATGATATGCAGATAATCCTTCCTCAACCTTTAACTTTTTTTTACTATTTAAACTATATAGTGCTTATAAGAGAAAGATAAAGTGATTGCAATCTCGAAATCATTGAAGATAAAGGTGATCTTGGTTATTTGAGATCTCTTTCAAAATATTGCGAAAAAAACAATATATAATTATAAGAATGAACTTTTCATAGATATAAGTTATATTCCAACTTTCTCACTAAAGAGCCAAATTCTTCTTTATGGATATTTTGATTTTTAAAAGATGATTAAATATAAAATATCATCACTAAACAAATTCAGTAAATAAATTATTTAAATTCAATACAATAAATAGAGATATTAATTATTAAAATGAGAATGAATTATATTTATAATGCCTATTGTGTGTTGTTTAACCCCATAATTATACTTTATCTCAGATAATAAATATATTTCATAATTATTAAACTATTATTGGTAGTTTAATTCAATTATAAAATATAATCAAAAAGAATTTAATGTTATTACAAAATATTTTCACAATTTAAGATTTAAGATCTTTTTATTGGAGGGGAGGATATGATAGAATATATATTTTGCATAGATAAAATAGATATAATAAGATGTTAAGGTCGTAAATCTAAATAATCTAATAATAAATCAGCAGAATTAAATGCTCTTGTGGTTTAGACTTCAAGTTAAATACCATTATAATAATAATAATCAAAATTAGGTATGGCTATTATCTATATATTTTGAAATATTTCAAATTTAAAACTTAATTTAGTGTTATTTAATAATGTTTGCTGAACTCCATAATAACCTTGACTTTCTTACCAATAGTAGCTTTTCTCATGGCTTCCTTACTGTCCCAAGCATATGCATCTGGGTCTTCGCCAGGTTTCTTATTCAACAATGGTGCCTTGACAGTTGGCAAGAAAACTCTAATTTGCTTTAAATCAGATTCTCTCTCAATTGTTAATGAGTCACCAGTGTGAATCTCAACTACCTTTCCTGTAAAATCAGTAGCAGAGGCCTTTTGCTTTTATTTTTACTCCTCTGGCTTGAAATCTTTCCAGATTCTAGCTTGTTTAGATTGAGCGATAAGTTGAGCCTCTTTGAGAGTCTTGAAGTAGTCAGCATCGAAATCGATATTCTTTGGCATGTTTAATTTGGTATACCCACCCTTCAATGATTCATAAGCAATATCACCAGCTGGATGGTAAATTCTTCCAACTAAAGTGCCGCCCTCTTCACTTCTCTCCAACTTTACTCCGACTGTTCTGTGCAATATAAGCTTCTCAACGAATCTCTTGCCATCGTCCACAAGTTGCTTATCTGTCTGAGGTGTGAATAAATGTACTAAGGAGAGCTTTATTACAGTTTGGAATTTATGGATGAAAACGGAAAAGTAGCTGCAGTTGAACACGTACTCTACGATACATTCAAGTGGCTTATCAATTTTCTTAGCATCTTCTAGCAGTCTTGGGGCATTATAACCTGCATCTGTGAAGTATGTCACTTTTCTTGTGTGTTTGTCGAGGAATTTGTCATCTTAAGAACTCCAGAGACCTGTTCCCTTGCTCTTCGCATCTGACTGAGCATTAACCAATTCTTCATAATGTGAGCTTGCAGCCATAGCTCCTTTCTTCTCAATAACTCTAGCTAAACCAGCTTTTACAATAGCCAAATTGCAATTCAATCCATCTACTACTAAAGTGCCATAATCTCTGCCTCCATAGTTGTATTCGTTAGTGAATTCTGCCTTTTTACCAATAATTTTCTCTCTTAAAAATTCTCTTGCTTCGAAAGCGAATGGCTCTTCTACTCTGGTTGAGCTACCTATTTTTGGAGCTTGAACTGAAGCAAGATAAACATTGTGATCTGATGGTCCATGTTGCTTATAATTTTAAGCTTTTAACATATTTGCATTAGTTCTTAACAAATTATAGATGATTTAGTTATTGTGATATAATCACCTGAAAATACAGCTTTGACAAGTCCCTTGATGACTTTGTCTACTTTTTCTTTCTTTTCTACCATTTTATGTTAAAAGATATGTTACGGTAATTTATACTGTTTTGCGATTTAAATTAATATTCCCCGTATTCCTGAATTTTCCTATTTGTATATTTTTTGCATATTTCATTCTTAACAATAAAGTTGCATATTTCTTTAAGAAATTATTGTTGTAAGACTTATTTTTATTATAATTTTTCAAATAGTTTCCTCTTGATTGTAAGATAAATAAAAGTTTTATTTTGATCTTTATTTTAGAATGAAATAATTTGTGCTGAAAAAATAAATGGGGAGATAAAACTAACAACTTGTACTAGTGAGCACTTATGAATTATAAAACTTATATGATTTAATTTAAAATTTACAATAGCTTAATATTTACAGTTATATTCCTGTAAATAAATGTAAAATATGAATGTGTTATTTATAAATTACATAATTTTTGTTTATATATTTCAAAATTGCAAATTATTATATAAGTATTTCATAAGTTGATATCTTCATCAATTTCAACTTCATTGTCTACTATTATATTCTTAATACCATCACTGATGATGTCATCCTCCCCATACAAATGGTGTCTTAACTAATCTTAAATGTCTTCGTTATTCTATTAGTTTTCATCGTCTTCATACCCCATAGCATCGTTTTCTTAGTCGCTATTGATTGAATATATTTTCTTATTAAATTAACATTTGTTTAGAAAAAATTGATAGAAATTTTAGCAATAGTGTCGTCAGTGTCATTCATGATCATTTCTTGTTCCATCAATTCCCGATTCATATTCTCTTCCTCCATTTCTTCTCTGAAGAAGTTAAATTCATTCCTCATAACCTGCTCACTAATGGCTTTCAGCATGACAGCTCTCTGTTCTTTCACATAATTCCTAAGGTAATAACGTTCATTGAGGTTTTGCTGTTGATTTGGATCTTGCAAGTTTGAGTAGGGGTTTTAGTAGGCGTTGTAGTCTTGAGGATTATTTTTATTTCTGAAGGGTGAAGAACTATCATCGCTACTATTACCATCTTCATGGTTTTAGTTTTATTAATTGTCTCCTCCGTTATTCACTTGCATCATTCAAATATAATCATTAATTTAATGGCTTATAATCATGCTCTCTTCAGTTTCTGTGAACAAAGCTGTACTCTCATCGACCACTTAGATTTCATCTGTGAACTTAATTCCATAATCACAGCGTTTTATCCAAGGAGCTTCTGGCTTAGGTGGTGTTACATTTTTCAAATCAAACTCTGACTACAGAACGCTTTCATCAACGTTGGGAATCATGTTTGGAGGTTTCACAAAAGGAAAAGAAAAAGATGGCCTTGAATAGAATGAATGAATGGTTTACTATAACTAAGAGGGAACAGAAAATTTTATCTCAGGAAATTAGGCGCATACTCTGTTGCCTAAAGGAAACGGATTAAGTGAAACTGACTACTTATTTTGAGTAAACTCCATAAAAGTCTAAGGATCAGTTTTTTAATAAATTTCAAAGTCGCTTTTGTTTTTAGAATTATTACCTAGCGCAGCTTAGATGATGCCTCTAATCAAATAGAAACTCTTGACATATTTTTTGGGAACTTCTTAAATAAGCTTATTTATTTTCTCCATACACTGCTTATAGTCTTTTTTGAGTATCAAGCAGAGCAATATATTGAAATGAGATTCATGAATATTTAATGAACAAAGACCAACATTAGATAAATCTGTTTAATTGCTACTGTTACTTTGATTATCATCCCCACCATTATTATTTCCTTCTAAATCTTTTTAATCTTATTTGCTTTTTATGCTGAGTTCATAGTCTTATATGGCTTTATCATACTCACCAGAATAAAAGTTCATGATACCTCTGTATAAATAGAAGTCTTCCTATCCAAAGATGTTTTCTTTGTAGTAACTATAAGGTTCAATTTTTATGGCAGAGGATTTCAGCTAGTCATCTGTTGAGTCTTCTAGGAAAAACCTAACTCTGATTTTTTTGGTTTTCTTAAGTCCTCCATGAGTTTAAGCATCTTTTGCTCTTTTTCTTCTAAGAGCTCTCATTTTCTCTATTTTAATACGTTTGACATTAGGAATGATTTATTGATGCATTCTGCTAGCACTAGTGGTGTTTGTTGTATTACTCTCAATTTCATAATGAGTGTTTAGAAGTTTATTGAAAGTAATGACCCCTTTTGCAAAAACTGAGACATCATAACCTCCATTTTTGCTTGTAGGACTCATTACCTATTATGATGGGGGTTGGGAGACTTAAGAGGCTAGGATAGCATTCTTAAGAGTTTATAAGCATTCCTTGTCTACATAGGCTATTTTATCAGAGGGGCTTCTCTCAACAACCAAATTTAAATCTTTTAATGCTTAATCTAAATTTGCCAGAGCAATATAGCATCTTGATCTTTGATAAAAAGCAAGTGCAGATTTCTGAACACTGTCTGCATTTGTAAAAGCCTTAGTTGCATCGTCATAAGAGCCTGTTGTCATAAGCAAATTACCTGCATAAATGTGAACCATTGGGTTTTTAGGCTCTAAGAGAATGAGTTTCTAGAAATCTAAAAATGCCAAAGCAGTATCACCCAGTAGATAAGCACATTTACCTCTATTGAAATATGCCTAAATGATAAATTAATTACTAAAACTAAGCTTACATCTGAAAGTTCCTCATCCATATCTATTGCTTTAGTAAGGTCTGTGATAGCTTCTTGAAACATACTTAAGCAAGCATGACAACGGCCTCTAGCTAAATATAGCTTAGCTGAAGGCTCTTCATCAATATCAATAGCAGCATCTAAATCAATTAAAGCCTCATAAAAGGAATGAAGATAGTAAAGAATAAGCCCTCTTAAGTATAGTAAATTAGCGTCTTTTGGGTTTTTATCTATGGCTCTGTCAAGTATAGACTTTGCAAGGTATATCTAATCTCTCTTTCTAAATTAATGTTAAGAATAAAATAGTCCTTACTTCTAGTTATCAACATCAACAATCTCACTTATACATCCTTAAACAGTGCAAATCGCTTAAAATTTATAAGGATCTTTGTTATTAGGGAATTTTAACTCTGCTTAACTGAGAATTGATTTCACTCCATTCAAATCTTTCTTTTCCATTTTGACTAAAGCTTAAGTAATAAATCTGTTATAAACACATGATTATTCAAGTTTCCTGAGCTTTTAAGCCTTATTAAGGTCATTTAAGGCTTTCTATTTAAAAAATAACTTAGTAAATTCTTTTACTTACATCTAATTATTGAGTTACAATGTATCCATAAGATCTGTAAGTATAAATTAAATATACCAAATGCTATTTCAAAGCATTATTTGCCCCTTATTTAATCTCTTCTTTGATACTGAGCATAGAGTCATTTAAGTTAACTTTATTATGAATATTGTTTATGGTTATTGGTGAACTACTATTCAAGGCTTCTTTTGCATCATAGGTTATCTAGCCTTCTACTAGGGATGTAAGCATTTTAATGCCTTTCTTAACTTTTCTCTTCATAATAAAGAGGACACCTTCTACAAACATCTTGTATTGCATGAATTTTAAGGATTTAAAATCGTAATGAACAGCTCTCTGAAGATTATGAAAGGCTTCATAAAAATCCTTTTGCTTTATTCTTATCTTTGCAATTTCAAATAAGGAGTTACCTGAAAGTAGTTGATCATCTCCACCGTTGTAAACACTTTATTAATGGTTTTAGTTATTATTTTATTAAGAATTCTTAATAACTTATTCAAAGTGAAGAACTGCTTCGTTTTCCTGGCCTTTATTTTTTAATATTTTGCCTTTGTAAAAGTGTGCTCTTGCATTTTTATCGTTTTACTCCAAAAGTTTATTGAAGTCAAGAATTGCTTAATCATAATTCTTTAATTAATATTAGAGAATACCCCTCTTAGTTATACCCTACTCACAACATCTCTCATCAACTTATATTGCTTAAGTGTATGCCTGAAGTGCTCCTTTAAAATTTCCAAGACCCTTTAAACTATCTGCTTGGCCAATAAAGCCTGATCCCAAATTTGGTTAAATTTAAATGACTTGCTGAAAATCAATTAGTGCCTTCTCATACTTTTTCAAGTAGATTGATATAATATAATAAATAATATAAAAATATTATAATGTTATAGCTGACCTCTGGCTTAATATGCTTCTATATATTTAGGGAACCGTTATATACCTTTTGATAACTAAACACAATAATTAATAAGCAATTAAACTTACAGATTAAAATATTGATTTATTTTAATGTCAAAAAGATCTTAAAAATTAAAAGTAAATTAAAATGTTAACACATTTTATAAAAATTTTACAACTATATTTTTTTGTTACTATTCAAAAACTGTAGAAAAATTAATTAAAAATAAAAATGACCAGATGTTGACATTAATATTTAATACAAACAAACAAACAAAGTCAAAATTAGATTCAAGCTAATTTAGAATTCGATTATAAGTCTAAATTAAATATAGGAACAATTTATATTTTAAAAATAATTATGACTTTAAACCTCTAAATTTGTTTTGTACTAACTAACTTACAGATTTAATGGAATTAATAAGATCATTTTCTCTCCTATATGCAATCGATAGGACAATGTAGCACGTTTTATTATAGACTGGATCAGCTAGAATTAGTTCATTCAAATCTTGAATGCATTTCTTTGGGTTTTCGTAATCCAAATAACATATAGCTCTGTAGTATTTGGCATCTTTATTCCCAGGATAAAATTTGAGACTTGAGTTGAAATTTTTAAGAGCATCTTTATAGTCTTTTTTAAGCAGGGCTTGCTTTCCTAAGTCAAATAATGCATTGCTGTTTGTTACAAGCTCTTATTGCTTGTTGTACATAACTTAATCAGTACCTGCTTTAATGTTTAGTTTATCATTTAATGAAGGTTTATTAGAGAGCATAGAATTAGGTTAGAGTGAGTTTTACTATTGTATGATAGTTTAGTTGGGCTTGATGTTTTACAAACTGTTATCTAGGGATGAATGAATGTTTAAGCTAGCTGATTGATTCAACACAGCCATTGAGTTATCTCTGAATGTATTATTAACTGAAGTAATCTGCTAGTTAGCATGCTTTCCACTGCTACTATTAGTGTTCACACCCCCTTACTTAAAAGGTATTCTTCTCGAAGATTAAGACTAAGCTTATCCTCCAATAAAGATTTAATTACTTATGTTAGCGTTATTTGCTATGTTAGTTTGATATTTTTATTGCAATTTCTTAATGCTGTTGTCTTTCTTTGCAGAGTGAAGTTCACTGCTATCTGTATAAGCATCGTTTTACTAAATAAACAAGTTTTAGTTGTTGTTAAGAATGAGTGAATTATTTGTGCTGTCATTAATCAGATTTATAGGGTGATGAAAACCTGTTGCTGAACCTAAATTGAAATTGGTTCTATGTTCCTCTAAAGGTTAAATTGATTTTTGGTTTGGCTTCACTAGATTATTTATCAATTAAATTTTGAAAAGATTATTTTATTGATAAAAAAATGATAAATAACTATTTATTCTTATTAAGAAATATTGTACCTTCCTCTTAGATTCTTAAGTGAAATTTTATTTCCTTGTGACGATCCTCTTACAGACCCCTCATAATTCTAAGTTAACATCTGATATTTGTTATTTTAAGAAGACTAAATATTTCTTTTGCCTTTAAATCTTATGCTTTCATGAGTGCTCGGTCCTCCAATAGAATTATTCATACTATCATAAATGTTTATAGCGCTTAATATACTATTATTCAAATTCCCTCCAGAGGACTTTCTTACATAATCATTAACCATTAAATTAGGGTGAACTTAGTAAGAATTTGACAATTTTGAATTGCTATTTGATAGTAAGATTGAGTTGTTCTGGAATTTAGATATATTCCTATGTTTACCAGCACTTAGATTTATAAGAGTAACACCACCTGAAGAATCCAAGGGGATTTTACGTTCCACACTTTTTACATATTTTCGGTTGTTAGAGCTATGAGGTATGTTTGTGTTTTGGCTTTTCGACATATGAGTGCTACTTCCATTACCATACATTTTCATTAGCACTTAAGTTTACCTTTAAAAACTCTTAAATTGTAAATTTTACTGTTAAGAGTTGTTATTTGCAAGATTAAGTGTCTCTTTTCTTGATCTTGTTACAGGGATACTAGAATACTGCTAAATCAAGTCTCTTTGATTATTTATGATTGTGCTCTAATTAGTGGCAGTAGTAGTGTTTGGTATTATCAAGCCTCTTGAGCCCATAATATTCATTTTCTTAAGAGAGGCTGAATTATTATGAATCAGAGAGGATAGTGGATGAAAATTAGTGTTATTACTGTTTACATTTATAAGAGTAGTATTATGTTGATTTATTGTGATTGGAAGGATATGAGACTATTGATTTTAATTCAAATGCATTTGAGCTGGTTATCCTATCATAAAGTTATAATCATGATTGATCAAGTTTATTTTCTCACTGGATTTCTTAGCAGATTCTTCATTTGAATGCAAATTCAAGTTAAATCTCCTTTCTTAAGAATTTTCTAGAGAATTTTGCTTGTATTGTATAAGAGTGTCATAGTTCTTCGAATTCAAAGGCATAGAAGCTAATGAACTTAATTCATTATTTTAAAAGTTAAGACTTTAGTTTTAGATTTATTTTGATTTCTGATGGTTCTGTGCTATAAAATTATCAACTTGAGTCTCCAAGGTTCTCACAACTTAGGATTTCTAATATTTACTAGTTGAGTGAGTTGTTGGAAACTACAGCTTTTTATTGAGTTTGATATTTTAATGAATCCTCGCTGTTCTTCTCTGTGGAGGTTATGAAGACATTATTAACTTTTAAATATTATAACTTGATTTATAATAAATTAGAAAGTTAACTTAAATAAATAAAATATGCAGTCATACGAACATCATATAGTATTCGAGTCATTAATCAAACGACACCCTTATTTATAAGGGCCCTTCTCTTCAGATATTGATCCAAGTCAAATCACAATTGCTGTTTTTGATAGAACCATTGCCAAATTCAGAGAGGTTTTGAGCTAACCAGATTTTGATTATGATAAATGTAGGGATGCGTTGAAAACTCTTAACGAACTTGTTCATCACCAAGAAACAATGGATAAAATGATTGATCATGAACTGTTAGAAATTTCAAGCAACCTGCTCTAAAGTAAATCTTAAGAAGTTAGAGAACAGGCAGCTATTTTACTATCTTCATTTGCTATTTCAAAGAGGCTAGATAACTTTTCAGTTATGCTTTTCCCAGATTAAAAGAGCTCCTTGAGGATAAAGTTTGGAAGTGAGAGAGGCAGTTGCATCTGTTTTCCATAAACTCAGCATAAACGATGACGGTTGCCAGAGAATTGTAGATTCAGGCTGTGCCTCAGCAATGATTCACTCTTTTATCGGTCATTCTAAGGATGCTAAGAACCTCCATAAAGAAGATGGTTAATATCTCATTCATTTATTAGAAGCTTTCGTTAACTTAACATTCAGCGATAAGGGCATTTAACCACTCTTAAACACAGGGGCTGTTTAAAATTTCAACAAGATTATTTCAGAAAATTATGTAGCTGAAATCTTAGCTCTGGTTCATAGACAGAAAATTTAAGAGCTATCGTTAAGGGTACTTGGAAATATCAGCATCAATCATGATGGAAAGCAAGAATGCATTGATGATAAAGTCATTCTCAATGCTTGGAAATATCTTGACAACCAACATTATGAAGAGAGACTAAATGCCTCATTAGTGTTAATGAGTTGCACAATTCATTTAAATGGCAAACAGCAAGCAGTGTGGTTTGAGGAAGTCAAAGGTGAGCCTAAGATTTTGCAATAAATTATTAAGAATTATCCAGACTTAAAGAAGAACCTAAAGAGAGCACTGATAAATATTGCTGAACTACCAGAAGGATTTCTTAAAATTACCCATGAATTAAGTGATAAAGTTGAAATTTTAGATGAAATCTTTGGACCAAGTGCAGTCAAATCTCTTCACAATCTAAAATCCAAAGTTTATTTTTAATTTATTTTGACAATAGGTGAAGTGAATAATATTTATTATTGAATATTTTGCTATTAATTTATATTAGAAATAAAAATATTTTGTCTTACTTGTATTTTATACTCAAAATAAATTAAAATTTTATTAAAGTATCTTAGGAATTTCTAAACTACTTTTTAAGTTGCAAATTTATAAAAACATATTCTGTATAAAGTTTTATTATCCATTTATACCTAATTTGAATAAATATCAATAATATATTAATATAATCTCAGTGTGAGACAAATAATAATATCTAATAAATTATTATAGGGTTGAATCTGTTGCCAAAGTTATCAGACTACCACGATCCCTTGAGAATTGAGAACAAAGACATCGCCAGCAAGTACATGAAGTATATCAAGAGTTTAGCCTATATAATCTAAAAGTACAAAGAAGACGCTGCTCAAGTTGCAAAGGATGAAACCATAAATTTCTCTGAGAAACTGGCACCATTCCTCAACCCAGAGACTTAACTACAAAAAGAAACTGTTATTTGCTTGACTGAGGTGTGCAAGTGCGATAATTACAACTGCCATGTGCTAAATAATTTTATCAATTAATACGGTGACTTACCTATTAAGAGACAAAATGGAGTCACTTCCATTAAGAGAGAACTCATGCAATATGCCTAATTGTAGAATTTAGCTGCTAATCCATAGATTTTTACATGAAATAATAGCATTATGATTATTGTATTTAATGATTTAAGCTTTTTAAATCTTAGTTAACACTTGCCATGAACTTATAGAAGAGATTATGAAAGAGTTGAAGATGGCAGAGGAATACTACATTTAATCTGAATTCCAAAAGACAAACAAAAACTTCCCAATATACAAAGAATCAGACTTAGTAGATGCTAAAGACGATGATGATGACGAGGTGGAAGAGGAAAACTACTCAAAGAACTCAAATGATGATTCCAGTTAATAGTACCAAGAAGATGACTAGCAGGAAAATAATCAGCAAAATCCTCCACCAAGTTCCCCATTATAACAAGATGACTCTCATAAACATGACTTTGTAGAGGAAGATAAAACAGATGATGATGGAGCAAATACTTCATAAAGTTAAGAAGAGACAGGCATTGTAAATTAAACTATAATACATCAACAGGAATATCAAAACAATGATGATGATCAAGAGGATTCCAAGAATGTATTTAGTGATGATCATTAGCAAATGGATGATGACAACAGCGATGAAGATAACGAGCCTGATTAAAACACACAAACAATAATTAGGAACAGCTAAGCCTATATTGATGACGATAGTGACGAAGAGTTTGATGACTCTAGAGCACAAGACGCCCTTAAAGAGCAAAATTATAATCAAAATATCAGTGATGATTATTATGTTGAATAGCAGCAACAGTAGGATCCGTATCATAATACGATATATAGTTAATAAAATGATGATGAAGAGATAGTTGAAAGTGAAGATCAGGCATTAAATGATGATCAAAATTAGTGAATTTACATTAAAGTCTCAAGATAAAACAGATAAGGAATAAATTATTAATACATATTAAAATTTAACTTAAATTTAAGATACATATTTAACGATAATTCCAAATCAGTGAATCTATATAAAGAATATTTAGCGGGAAATTATTTTTTATATATTTTAATAGAGAATTATTGATATTTTTTTATGATTTATATATTATGAATTGCATTTTTTATTTTGCTAATTGTTTTGTAAGAAGTTAAGATAGAAAGGGTTTTATCATTTATAATTCATTAAATTCATTGTTATTTTTGTAATAATCCAATTGTGGGTAGTTTCTGGAAACCTCCAGTTCTAATTTATCTACTGGATGGTTGTTGCTGTGATTTGAACATCGAAAGATTCTACTTATTCATATTATTTTATCCATTACTATATGCATTAGATGAGGGTAGAGGAGGTTTTTAGCTACTACTGTTATTAATTACTAAACTTTGTTTTATGCTTGGCAAACCATAGTATACGTTCTATTAATTACTGTTGAAATTTGATTGTCTGCTGTTTATCAATCCATAAGAATTATTGCTCAAATTATTCACTCTAAATTAAGCACCATCGTTGCTCTGTCCTCGTTTACTCTAAGTGTAATATTCTCTGCCTAATCTTTCTGAAGGCTTATCAAGCTACAAAACTGACTTAGTTAAGTTTGAGTTTCTCACATCTCCTATCTATGTCCCTCCGTTTTCTTCATCAGAATCTGATTCATAGACATATACTATCTTCTTTTTAAGCTTTTTGCTGTTCTTGGAATTTAGATTATTTCGTTCTTTCCTCTCTTGCATTTATTTTCTCTGCTGCATTTCTCGTTCAGCTTTTTTATGATCATAAAAATCTTCATTTGGATCATAATTCTCCTCTTCTAGGATTTCTCCCCACATTGGTGGAGGAGGAGTCTTTATGTTTGTGGGGTTTAATATTCTGCTACCGTTATCCAAAAAAGTAATGTTGTTATCAGGGTCCATTCAATTTTCAATTTAAATAGTAATTCAAAATTTTAAGAAAGTTCAAAATTTTGATTACACTTCTCGAGGGTGGAGGTAAATTACTAACTTTAGCCTCATAATTTTCCTTTATTGGTGTCAAAGGTCTTAGTATATTAAACAATTACTCTTTAGGTCTCCCTTGATAACTTGATTGTCTCATTTACTATGATGAAGTTAAGATCTTTTGATTTTAATTCATTGTTTAATCTCTGCTCACTACATTTGATTGCCCACTGCTCAAAGTTTACATTCGGAAATCATGCATGTTAGATCTCTAGCTTATTTTAAACTTATTTCCCTAATTACTTTGCAAAATGTCTAGTCTATCGCTTATTTATGCTTGAGGTTGAGAAGCTCTTAAGTCAATATTAGTCATGTTTTTGATAGAATTACCGTTTCCAAAAATGTCAGACTTCATTTAAATGGCTTTTTGCTATAATAAAATCACATTAAATATTCTAAAAAATTGGTGATTAAATTTAATTGTAAATAGCTGGCATCTAAAGACTCTTTTATTATTCGTTATTTTATTTGATGGATTGCTACTAAATTTATAGAAGCTTATTATTCAATGCCATAGTGGTTGAATTTCCAGATGATGATGCTGTCGGTTATTGCATTGATTGTTTTATAATATCGCTTTGTTAATTTTTCTATCTAAGTTCATTGGATCGTTGAAATGCCTGTGTCGAGGGAGTTTTAAGCTCGGACATCTTGAATTTATTTTGGATTGAGTTTATGTCAAACACAAATGTCTTGTTAGAGCCCTTGTACATTTATAAATGTATAAATAAAATTAAAATGATTAAAAAAATCAAAATGTAAAATGGATTGAGGAGGATAGGGACCCAGAATTTTAATCAGTAGGTTGAAAGATTGTTCTTTGATTGTTAAAAAGAGAAAATTCCATGAAATTTAATAATTTTATTACAAAACTTAATTTTTTAATAAATAATTGTTTAAAACTACATTCTTAACACACATATAAATTGATCATTAAATCAATCTTATCCTATTTGATTTATTAGTTTTCTTATGATTTTCATTCATGTTCTTTGACAGGTGATACAAAGGACCATCCGGGTATATGTTGTTCAGGCTCTCCATGCCCCTTGAAAAGTGCCTGTTTTCTTAAGGATTCATAGACCTCCGCATTTGTCTGAAGTGCTGGACTCATTTATAAGAAGTTTTCAAAGCGTTTCCTTAAATAAGGCTCAGGTGCACGATAAGCTCTGTGATATAGTTTGTTCCAATCTATATTCTTGAAGAAAGGATGCTTCTTTATTTCATCTGCTCCTCCAATAGTCCCCATTCTTTTCTTAGGATTTCTATTCAATAATCTCAAGATAAGGTCTTTTGAAACTGGAGACACATACTGAGGAATGTCTAATTGTGCATTCTTAATGTTCTCAAACAGCTCCTCTCTAAAAAAAGTGTTAAATTAAGTGGTAGATCTTACTTATTATTCGCATAGTAGGGTGGAACTCCACAGAGCATCTCATAAATGATGACACCGAGTAAGTACCAATCAACAGCTTTACCATGTCCAATTTTCTTCAGCATTTCTGGGGCAAGATAAGCATAAGAACCACAAAATGACTTCGCCATGCCTTCCTTCATAACTCCCTCTTTTGAAAGACCAAAATCAGTTAGCATAGCATGACCTTCATGATCAAGAACAACATTATCTGGTTTTAAATCCCTGAAAATAATGTCTTATCTATGAAGTTCCTCAAGTGCAAGAAGTATTTCTGAACTATACAGCCTAACTTTATCCTCATTGAATCTCTTCTCTAATTGTAAATATTCTGCAAGATCTCCACCTGGACAGTAATCTAATATCAGAAAGAGCTTTTCTTAAGTTTAAAAAGCATAGTTCAATTTTACTATAAATGGATGGTTGACTATAGACATGACATTTCTTTCAGTCAAAGCATATCTAGTCAAGTTGTGGCCCATAATTTTTGATTTAGTCAAAACCTTCATTGCAAAAAACTTTCCATTAGATATCTTTTCAACTAGAAATACTTCGCCAAAGGAGCCTGTACCCAATAACTAATGAGCTATAAAACTCCAAGGTCCAACTCTTTACTCTTGTTCTTATTTATTTTTCTCTTCGATATCTTGACCATTACTGTCACTTATTTAGTTCAAACTAAATGTAGTGAGTTTATGATTCTTATTTACTATTGAATTAGTTATTTAATCGTTATTAATACTACTGCTATCTCCTGTCCTTTGTGACAAACTTCCTTAGTCATCAATTATCTACTGTTGTTTCTAATCTGACTAAACTAAATTGTTTTTGCATTCCTGGTTTTGTTAGCTACGAGTATTTACTTTAGGTTGAGCTTTCTTTTATAGACTGGAACTCCCGTTTCCATTTCCACCACTTTTATTGTAATAATCATCTTTAGATCGCTCAAACTTATCACTTTATTGAGTGTCATTTCGCGATTTCAAAGGTTTTACTAAGTCTTATTGTTTAATTTATTCTTTTCTGTTTTCTTCAAGTTACTTTTATTTTTGTTAAAGTAAGTTTGTAACACTCGCTACGGTAGCGAGTTTCTTTGTTGATGCCTATTGAGATGAAAAATCAAGTCTTCCCTGAGATTTTACTGATTAAAGAGTAGGAGTTGTTGAAGTATTCAAATTTCTAACACTTTGTGAAGTACTTAAAGATGTATTTTACTTTTATGTTGTTGTTGGAGCTAGATTTATTTATTTAGTAGGTGAGATATTTTTCAAGATTAGGTTTGATGTGGACTATTGATTGACATTTTGAGCTGCACCAAAGTTCTTATTATTAGTTGTATTCTATTTTTTAACAGTTTTTGAAGCTTGAAGTTAGCTTTATGGAAGAGATTTATTAGAAGCAGATGGTGCTAAAGTTAATCTATGAGTAGGATAATTGAACTTTTTCCCTTAGTTGGCATTAAGTTAATTGGATGTAGGTGAAATTACATTTCTTTGAGACATATTACCATTATTTTATGTCTTGGTTTCTTCTTTTGTATTAGATTTCAAAGGCAATCTTTCTTTACTGACTTGCTTTCTTTAGTACAATGAGAATTTCCTGAACATTTATTGAATCTAATCTTGAACTTCCTTGTCGTCATTTAATCTATTGATTTGTATAATCTTATTGCCACCACTGCGACTTCTCTCCCTACTCAAACTTTTTGGCTATGATTCTAAATCTTTGCTTTACTATGAAGTCATTCTACTTTAGGATTCTCTTCTCTAACTGTAATTTCTGAGTAGTCTCTTCATCTCTTTGTCTTATATCAAATCAACAGGTTTCTTTCCAAACCTATTTCTGACATCTTTGCTAGGTCCTGCAACAGGCAATAAAAATCTAACCATTTCGATATTTTCAGTTTCACAAAGGTAATGTAATGGAGTGCAACCATCTCTATCAACAACATGTGAAGAAGCTCCACTCTCTAATAAGAATTTTATTATTAATGAATCTCCACGGATGCATGCTAAATGAAAAGGTGTCTTATTGGTTGCTGATCTTTAATCTATTGAAGCCCCATACTTCTCAATAAGAAGTTTAATAACAGACATATAAAACTGTGACATTCATAAGCTTTCGAAATAGCGCTTTTAAATCAATGAATAATAATTTAGTTGAAAATTATAAATTCAAAGATTTAAAATGGGTGGTAGTTGTTGTGCAGCAAGAGACAAAAAGTCTATTAATGATGATTTAGTAAAGAACAGAAATATTTAGTCAACTCCTAATTAAAGTATTACATAATTAGTTTACAATCAATTTTTAGCAATTAATGAATAGCCTGCTTTAGTCACAATCAAGTCTTAGCCATAACAAAAAGTAGAATCAGTGCAAAGACCATAAGAAACTCAGGAAACAAAAATGAACCCAACTTACTTACATAATCATTAACCAATTACTTGAAGTTTTCAAGCAAAGTATTTCAATTTCTAAATTATGTAAACATTCCTCTTGTAGATGCATAAGCTCAAACTTATATAATTTATAGAATATTCCACTCTATAGTTTTATTAGTACCTATACGCTCAGCTTGAATCTAGATTAATATCGCATTTTCATGAAAGACTTGCCCCTGATTTAACAAACAGTAAATGAAAAATCTTAGCTAACTCTGATTCCAGTGACAATTGCAAATTCACCACTGTCATCTCAAGATAACTAAGAGTTGCTTGTTATTATGAAACCAAGTTAATACATGCAAGCAGCTGAACCTTTGTTTTATAAGGTAATGAGTAATGCTCAGGATCAAATGAATTTAGCTTCTAATTTTGTCAATTTGGAGTATACATTCGATCCATCGAGTAAACCTAAAAGTTTCTAAATTATTTTGTGTCAATTATAACAATGAAGTTTGATGTGATTTAGAGCGAGTAACTCCTTAATTATATTAGGTAAGTCTAATTTTAGTTATTCTTATTCTCCTTCATTAGTTAACAATTCTCAGAGAATCAACTGTATTTATTGGGAATAGTGCAACTTCAACCTTAGATTTTAGAGTGTCTCTTCTACAAACTTGACAGTCCTGCTCATCTACCTTAATCATAGTACAATTTGCACATTGAAACCTATGATTAACAATAAATGTCTGAGTAATCTCAACTTGAACTACAGTTGAAAGAAGCTCTCTCATTCAACAGACACATCTTGAAGTGCATTTGCTAATAATTTATTGTATATCTTTTAGCATTTTCGCATACACAGAGACAACAAGTGACGCCTCAATTAAAGTATTCGCAGTCTACCAATCTCAGCAGTCAGATGTAGATTACCAATTGAGTGTGGCACAATTCCCTGATCAACTAGCCTAAGAATAAAGAGATATAGAACAGGAGAGGGAGAAATTACTATCTGGAGTGTCAAAATCTAAAGCTGATTCATTTGTCAATGGCTTGTATGTGTAGGGAAAGAACCTACTAAACACAAAGATTGATGCATATATTAGCCAGGTTGAATTCGAATACGGTAGTCAAATTAGAACTGTATTGTTTATAATAATTAACAACTAAATTATTATAAAATAGTTTATAATTTAAATAATTATAACTATGACATAGAAGGTTCATTAATTGTGCTTGTAAGAAAAGTCTAATGAATTTATATTGAAGAAGATAAAATTATACAATTTTATAAGTGAAGATTATTATATGATGAAGTTTAATTGGTAATTAAATTATTTACAGTACTATTACAAATTTAATCATAACTCTTACATTTCTTTCTCAAAGTTCCTGATCTTCATCATCGTTTGCAGACTGCCAATCATCACTTCCATTCTCCCATTCATTATCCATGTTTTCATCAGTCCTTCTTGGATGTTCTTGTTATTACTATTACACAGTGCTAATTTGCACCTCATCATCATCTTCCATCTCAATCAGATCAGGCACATCCTCATCATTATCCTCCTCTTCCTCATCATACTCAGCAAAGTCTTCCTCTTCCTCTTCATTCTCTTCTTCTGAAGCTGCTTGCATCTAGGCACTCTACTGTAACCTCCCCTGCATAATCTGCTGAAACTTAATCTTCATCTTCAAAGCATCACCCTATGCATTAGGCTGCTCAAAGTTATTTATCAAACTGAGTACTTATTGATGTTTAGTGCGAGCCAGTGATTGACTGTTTTGATTCAAAGAATACGCTATCAATCTGTCCACACTGCTTATATTTGAGAAAATCAAGTTCTGGGCTTTGATAAAGTGAGTGTTGTTATGGATGCGCGCTCTATGCTGCTACTCATGCTTGGCAGGATCGAAGGAACTCTGCTGATTCAATAGATTGCCTTGTTTATTAGTGGGTTCTTAGTTTTACTAGTGCAGAGATTAGCCTTCCATGAAAATTATATAAATACAAGTCAAATTTATATTTATAATTATCGAAACAATCAAACAAACTATATCATGCAGGTTCTTTTTCGGATTACTTTGCAAACATGCGAGAGAGTGATATAAAATGAGGGGAAAGTACTAAACCCTTGTAAAAGCAAGTGTGGCCGAGCGGTCTAAGGCGTCAGACTCAAGATCTGATGGGCGTGAGTCCTCGTGGGTTCAAATCCCACCGCTTGCAGATTTTTTTCCTTTTCTTAATCATCAAAATTTTTCATAAAAATAGTAGTATTAACTTTTGATAATAAATACTATCTAAGAGTAATTTGCTAATAAATTCAACTAATTTCTATCATGATATTTCCATGTAATTATAACATAGAATGAGTAAATTAGTTTTATAAAATATATTAAGCAAATTTTTTAATTAGAATGGCAGATAATTCATAATACTCTGCATCAACAGTTAATCATAACAATTTAATACCCAAAACCTTCTATAGATTTTTATTAATAAATTATAAATAAAATAAATTTAAAATTATAAAACATTATATATTTAAGATTTAATTTGACAAATTACATGGTTTTTAATCTTATTCATCGCTCAACTCATTTCAACTCACCTCAATAACTACAAAGCCATTCAAAACCCCAAAACCCTTTCAGTAGTTTGATTGAGTTTTTGATTGATAAAAGTAGACTATTA
>ARYC01000536.1:0-31618 GCA_000711775.1 Oxytricha trifallax | reverse complement strand
ATCTCTCTTTTACTGAAGAGAACTGTTTAAAGCTAGCTTTTCAAGCTACACCTGTAGTATTTCACACTCTTGATAAACTCTAGGGAAATAAAAAGACTCAATACCCGGATGTTTTTGTGAGCACTAATTAGAGTGATTACTTGGCTAAGATCAAAGAAATTATAATAGAGCAGCTAAGCCACTCCCCAGTTCTAATAGTGGCTTCAACTAACTATAATGCAATAGAGATAGGCCTCTTGAGATCGGGCTACGACTTCACAAGTTTAAGCAGAGGGCAAGCCGCCAATATCGAATCCATGATTGAAGGCAGATACCTAATGAAGAATGCGAAAAAGGAATATGGAATATACTTGCTGAATGAAGCTCATGGAAGAGGGACTGACATTCAGACGAATGATGAAATCAACTAGAACGGAGGTTCTTACCTCATAATCGCAGATGTCTTCTCTAAAAGGTCTGAAGAGCAGATTATAGGAAGAATTGGAAGGCTTAATACTAAGGGCAGATGGCAAAGAGTTTTGTATAGACTCAACTCCAAAGATAGTGCTGAGTAGCTTCTTTATGAAGAGTAGAATGAGATCGACCTTATATTAGACAAAAAGTTCAATGAAGTATAATTTAATTTGTAAGACAAATAAGAAGCTATTGATATGGATATTATTGATCAAGCAAAGGAGCCCGAAGTTCCTTCTGAAAAGATTATAGCCATCGATCATTAAGTTGCAGTTGTAAAGGCTATAGTGGAGAAGATAGTCGAAAAAGTAGAAAGTTCTTTCATAGGAGCCAAAAAGGATATCGAGGAAGCAAAGAAGGCCTCTGAAGAGGAAATGAAAACTGAAGCTTTGGCTGAAGAGCCAGACACTCAAAGTAAATTAGGGTTCTATTAACCTTATATCATAGAATTCATTGTAGAGAAGATGAGCCAGAACCCTGTGCTCTAAGACAAGCCTATTAGTGAAGTTGAGAAGATCTTCAAAAACGGCGTGAGGCGCCAATATGAGGAGATCACTTAAGAGCCAGGCAGAGAAAGATCGAAGAGCAAGGAAGGAAAGAAATAGACTAATAAGAGAAGTAGGAAGGCTTATGAGAAGGCAGAGCAGATTAAGGATTTAGTTGAAAAGTGAGTTATACTTGTAAGGAGGAGTTGCAGAGACAAGTCTTTTAGTGAAACTTACAAGGAGCATGAAGAGGTCGAAGAATGTATGGAAGCCTGGTTGAAGAAGGCTTCAAATTAAAAGAGAAACTTGAAAAGTGATATAGACCATAGGAACCCCTAAAGAGAGGGGTTAAAAAGAAGATGATTTTAAAGCTTAATTTCTAAAAGAATTCACCATATTCTAACTCTTTCTATTAGTAGTGTTCAGAGAATGGATGAGAATAGAGACCAGCAGAAGTCAAAAGGCTGAAGTTCTGCACCTGCCCTTCCAGATTCTGAGAGCCGAAGTCTTGCATAACTTGCTCCTTCATTTTGCGTAAGTCAAGTACTTCACTTTTCAAGTTATCATGCTCTTGCTTCAGCCTCTTTGTTTCTTATAGAAAGAGCTGCCTGTCTGACTTCAAGGCTGTCTCATAATCTTTCACCTCTTCAATTTCATCTCTTGTTCTCTTTCTTTTAGATGAGTCCTTCATGAGATTCACAGCTTTGTCTCTCTCGGCTACAAAGGAAATGTAAAGAGAGTAAACTTACTGCTGAAGCTGAGGCATCTAGAGAGTGCGTCTACAAATTCAGGTCTCATTTCAATGACTAGGTCTCTGCTTTGCTCAAGCCTTTCTTTCCGTTAAAGCATTGCATCGTGAATCATTTTGGTGACACCGTCGGTGTCTAAGGTATAGAGCAAATCACAGATCCATTGCCTGTCTAAGTGGACCCAGTCTCGCTCATCAGGGAGAAAGTTGAGTAGTCTGGGGATGTCTCTCGCATAATCGAGGAAGTCCTGGACTGTAAGTCCCTCTATGTGAGGCACAGCGGACACTTTGACGTCTTCTCTTCTGATGTACTATGAAGACTGTTACAATTAAGGAGAGATGCTTACCTCCTTCTTTGCTCTTATGATGGACTTGAAGAAGTAAATGTTGGTTGAATCAGGCTTGGGTAAGAACGCCCGACAATCCTGGGTGAGAAAGTTGTAGAGCTCTTTCTTGCTTTTGCACTTCTAAGCTAGTTCTTAAACATTGATGCCAGTAAGTTACGCTTGGTTCATTAAATTCTAATAGGAGGGTGCCATCAGCCGTTTTAAATAGCCAAATATTGGCTCATGAAGACAGCACTGTTACTATAATGAGATAGTCATTTTCACTATTATGAAATGCTTTCAGCATGATCCGATTTCCGCATGCGGATTTCCTACCAGCACCAAAGTAATTCATTATTAGGAAATTAAGCAATGAACTTATGGAATCAAGTTCTAAAAAGAGATAGTCTAAGCTGGTTGAATTTTTCCAATAAGAGGAAGAAGATAAAAGCTCTAGTAGTTCAGATAGTGAGCGAAGCTCAAGTAGTGAAACAGATGATGAAAGCAATACTGCAGATTACATAACAACCAATATGTTATACTAAAGGAACATTACAGTTGCTGATGTTGAGATAGAGACTGTAAGTAAAAGAGAGATGCTTAACTACTACTATGATCTGGAAGATTCATTAGAATCTTTGAATTTCGAAGGCTTTATTATTGATCCTAAGGAAACCTATAGAGTAAGTAAACTAGGAGGATTTAAGGAATCGTTACTAGATGGCTACTAAATATAGACTCTTGGCCAGATCACACTTGAGATCTACACTGACTATACCTAATCAGAATTAGAACCTTAAGGTATGCTCGAAAGAGCCCCTTTAATTAGATATGAAATAATTAGAATAGAAAGTACTAGAGAACCATAAAATGAAAGACTCACTTCCAGTTTTTGGATAGCATACTTAGCTTTAAGCTATAGTGCCTCGAAGGTAACTCAAGATCATGAGGAAAGAAAAGAAGCAGCAGCAAAAAGAGCTAAAGCTGGCTCAGGAATCTCAAAGACTAAGGATGTCTGAAAAGCTAAACTGCTAGCAGATTATGAAGAGGCTTGGCATTTCATACTATAAGTTAAGAAGATACCTTAACAATCCCTTAAAAAAAGCAAACTTCTGGAATCTTAAGTAAGTTAATCGAGGCAAGTATAAGAAGCTGCACAGCAGGGCTCACACTCATATAGTAAATATGCTTACTTATGACTAATTGCCTATCAAAATATCAGATATACAGAAAAGCTTAGTGTCAAAGATCCAGCTTCACTGTTCAAAGTAGATGATTCGAAGGTTCCTTAAGAATGAACTAATGATGACTTATAAGCAAATTAAGCAGATAACGAACCTTCATAACAACAACAGTAGTAAGCTTCAACGTTAGTATGCAGCCTAACAATTCATACTCTTCCTAAGTGAAGGCAAGAGAATTATAAATATTGATGAATCAGTATTGCACTAGACTGATGAGAGAAGAAGAGGCTGGACAGCTCCTTATGTTAAGAATAGGGTTACAAAATCTTAGAGGCTTAGTCAAATGAACTTGATTATTGGAGTGTCAAGTACTGGAGAATAGTTCTATACTGTGAACAGGGGAAGAACTAATCAACACTCATTTATGTACTTCTTGTGCAAGCTTGCACTTACTTTAGATGATATAGATTTGGAGTGGAGAAAGAATACTGTTATCATGATTGATAACGCTCCCTATCACAGATCTTAAGAAGTAATGGCAAAGTATGACAATTCAAATTACTGCTCATGTTTCTTGGGCCTTATCATTACAGGCTAGCTCCTGCAGAGCTTATGTACTCTTGGATTAAGAACAGAGACCTGAATCCTTTGAACACAAGAGCCTAATCAAAGTAAGTTATGATAAGTTAACCCTTATAGAGGTTATTGGGCCGCCTTTATGAAAAAGCTTGGAATGAATATAAGTAGGATTAATCAAAATCTTGTTAGAAGATGCTACTATCATGTCTTAACTGCTGCTTTGGAATCTATCTCACTTAAAGACTTGTGAGGATCAAAGTAAATTTATACTTAAGTATTAGAGAAGGTATTTCAAAGTAAAAAATTTAAAGAAAATTCAAAATAATTCTAAGCTTTTTATAATAGAAACTTTATTTTTAATTTTATTGAATATATTTCTTAACAATTTTTGATTCATTACAGTTAAATTTTCTAAAGTTTTCTTATTCATTCAAGATATTTAATTAATAATCAAAATTTCCTATATATTTAAACCTAAATAACAAAATATTTCAATAAAATATCATATTCTTAAAAGTGTATTATTTCAAATAATTATTGATAAATTTCTTCAATTCAAGTTCAATTTATTTATTTTTAAGTATAATTTTCATATAAAAATTTTAAATATACTAACTAACTTATAAGAAAATTCATATTAATTTATATATAAATTTATATTTAAATAAATACTTTAAATTATAATTAATAGCTTTTTGACTTTTTTATACTTAAATTAATGAAGGAAAGTAATTAAAAATGAAAAAATAAATTAAAAAATTAGCTTAAATAATTTTATAATTAAATTGAGTATCAATAAAATTATGATCTAATATTGCTGAATGATAATGTAAAAGTATTTATCAAATAATAAGCTTGGATTCAAATATTTCCGAATATTCAAAGTTTTATAAAGTTTACAAACAAATAACTTTTAAATAAATATAAAATATAAAATGGATTTATTGATAGGATATAAATTAAAATATCTTAAATTTTCAATTTAAAATTAAAATTAATTTTAAATAAATTAAAAAGGAATTGAAATCTTTCCTCAACTTTGCCCTATTAGTTCAAAATATGAACTTTAATTTCCCCTAATACTTTGAATATAATTTTCAAAGAAAATTAAAATGATTGAATATAAGTCCTATGGAGATAGGCAAATATGGGCTTTATTACTATTTGGAATAGTAAATTAATTTAAAATAAATTTAAATTTGAAAATCAAATAAAAATTATTAAGTTAATTTAAAATAAAATTGCTCTAAGAAATCCAGTAATCCTAACCTCAAAATTAAATTTGCCTTACAACTTCAAAATAAATAAAGAATTCTAAGAATTAATTAAAATTAAATTTTCAAATCAGAATTTGGAATACCAGTGTCTTTGTATCGTAGTTATATTCCACTCAGAACTTGGTTGTGCCGACCCGAGGGCTTGTGTACATTGTTATCTCAGAGTTTGTTGTTGCAGCTTCAGTTAGACTGGATTTAAACCCTAGTCTATGCAACAATGTAACGTGTAGACCAATTGTTACCCCCCTTGAGTGAACACGTTGCTATATGCAGCTCGCTTGGCCAGCGGGTAGTGTTCTACTAGGGACCAAGATTCTTTGTATACAGTTTTTTCGTTTAGTTTTTTTTAAATTTTTTAAATCTTATATAGGTATAATGTGGAACAATTTTAATTCAAAATGATTCAAATCCAGGGAGAATTGTAAATGCAACTTATAAAATGGAAATACTCCTCAATAAAATCTAACTCCAAATTATGAATAAATTGTAAAATTCATCAACATTTGTTTGTAGAATCTCAAATATATCTTTTCAATTACATATGATTTAGATTTCAAATTGAAAGAAATATTATACAATTAGAATATTTCTATAGTCAAAATAAATATAGTATAGCAGATTATAAATTGTCTTAAATATAAGATAAAATTCAATGGTAAGTATTTATTTGATTTTAAAAATATAATATAAAATGAATGCTATTATAATGATTTTTGCATTCAAATTCAAAGGAATACTTTTAAATTATTTAATACAATTTATATAACAATTATTCCTTCTATATTTATATAATTAGATATATTGTAAGATAAAAAAAATAAAATTATTAAAATTATTATATATATAGCATCGTTATTAATTTATAAATATAAATTTATTTAAAATTTTCATCAAATTTGATGATTTTAAGACTTATTTCAATTGGTAATTACTGCTAAATTTATTTATAGATCGTTTTTTTTAAATTAAATTCTATATTATATGTTTCATTGAACAATTCAAGATAGAATATGTATGTCAATCAAAATCTAATTATGAATAAATCTTTTGCTATAAATTTTCTATTATTATATAAATAACTTTATTATAAAACTATTAAACTATATTTATAACTGGCTATAATACTCAAATAATGCTTGTATAAATTTTATATAGGAAAGGAATTGTTTAAAATTAAAAATTATAATTCATCTATATAAAATGATTTGAAAATACTTTTTGCATTAAAAAATAACAGTATAAATTTTATTTTTAATTTTAATTTTTTATATAAAAAATATTATTTCTATTTATTTTACTTATATTTGAGATTCAATCTTCAAATTTGAGAATTGCAAAAGGAAATTTAGTCGGGATATTTGAATTGGAACTGTGTCAAATCTCAAATATTTAGAATTGAGTAGTTCACATTTTAGATTGATAGTAAATTATTATGTGATCAATTTGTGAATGTCATAAGGTGCAATCTGAAATTTCTGCGATCAATTTGTTTCCAATTCTCAAATATGTTAAGATTGAATTCACAATTTCATCAAATTGTTAATAAATTAATAAATAAAAATAAAAAAATGCATTTTATATAAGAATTGATATGAGAATGCTTAAAAATGAGAAAATAAGTAGAATTTAAAGATTATTTTATTTTTTAAAGCTTAAATAAAAATTTTGATCTATAATTATCAATAAATTAAAAATTTTTATTTACAAGTAAAAAAATATGATTAAAAATTTAAAAAGATTAAAATAGAGAAATTTGAGAAATATAAATTATTTGTTTACCATTATGTAAAATAGAATTGATATTTCTTATTATTTATATATAAATGTATCATATTTTGAATACATTTAGATTGATTTGTAATGTATATTGATAGTGGATTGTTCAATTTATTTGTTTGAATCGATTAAATTTATCTGAATTAAAATAAGCTTAATAATAAATGCTTATAGCCCTTCAAAACCCCAAAACCCCTGCTCGATTAAACTTGGGATTTTATTGCACTGGTTGGAAATAATGACCGCAGGCAAGAGAGACATGAAGTCTACGCTTTTGCAGGAATTTAGAGCTAAAGCAAGTGTACATGAACGAGACTATGGTCCTTTGAATTCCACCATAGTAGTTAAGTTTTAAAATTTAATAGTATTCATAATTTAATTAAAATTTGAATTAAGGAAAAGAGGGAGGTTCAAAACGAGTGCCCCATGAACCTTGCAAATGACGCGACTCAGCTCACAGATGTCAAAAGTAGGGTAAGGACCACATATTCTTCATCTACGCACTGTGCTCTATCCTATGGTAAAGTATGGGACCGAAATAAAATTCGAACTTTTTTCCCACATTACTGATCATTGGAAACTGCACTTTGAAGGCCCTATAATAAGTTAAATTGTGAAGTTTGGAATTTCGCTATTTATCGATATTAAATCATCACTATACCAACTTATAGATTTATCACGCATATATGTATTGGGGTTTTGGGGTTTATATAAAAATAACGATTAATAGTTTTGAGAAAACAGAATTTTAAGAAATTACTTACTCTAATAAGAATAGTAAAGGCTTTTAACTCTCATTTTACTTTTATATTAAGATTATATAATTATCTTCAGTTATAATTAATGTTATCAGTAAAATTTTATTTCAAAAATTCATGCTTAATAATTAAAATATCATAATATTGGCAGTTACTTTCTCGAAACCTAGATAATATGGTACTTGCTCGATAGGAAATTCAAAATCAGCTGGAATTTATTATTACTGACCCCTCTATTGATCCCAGGAGCGAGATAACGCGACTTCAATTTGGGTGATTAGTTAAGTTTATTTTTAATGCCAAAATTAAAGTCGCGTTATCTCGCTCCTGGGATCAATAGAGGGGTCCCTAATAATAAATTCCAGCAAATTTTTAAATTCCTATCGAGCAAGTACCATATTGTCTAGGTTTTCAGAAAGTATCTGCCAATATTATGATATTTTAATTATTTACTTTCATATTAATTTCCCAAATCAAATGTATTCTACAATATTAAAGAGATGTAGGATACTTATTTTAAAAATTTATGGCAAGTTATAGCACTCCAAAAACCATGATAAAATATATATTTTTAGGTTCTACTTAAATTTTATTGATAGTCTTTAGCTCATTTTTATTAAGTTCTATTAATCAAGCCACTGATTTTATTAATAATCCAAACATTATAACTTTAAGCAAATATAATTAATTTTATTCTTTTTGTTCTTAACTCTTATCCTCTATTCTTTATTTATATATATTTTATATTAAGTCTCATCAATCATAATTATTTTCTTTTTTTTTATCTCTTCTTTATTTTGCTTAAATATATATTAAACAATTTTATCTAAATTTTTGCCTATTATTTATATTTTTAATAGTCTAAATTATTTAATTATTTTTAATAATAATAATTTTTATGTTTTTTTTAATTTTTTACTTTACAAATTATTATTATTGATTTATATAGAAATTTTCTTAGAGAACTATTTTTATTTAAATATTTATGCTTTTTTTATAAACCCTTTCTCTACTTTAATTGTTAAGATTTCAGATAAAATTAGTAAGATATATTATTATTATTTTCATTTTCAAAATTTATTTAGGGATTATTTATGCAATTTTAGTGAATATATAAAATGAAAGAAAAAAAAATGCAGAATAAATTATGAATATTTCATTAGTTTCTTAATAAATTCTATGATCAAATGGACTGTTTCTGCCTGAATTTCTTTTAAAAGTGGGGCTTTTATTGAATATGAAAGTTGATCAAGTTGACAGATTAAGTTGGTAAAATTATTCTCTTTTTTATCATAACTGTCATTATATTCACAAATAGTTTAAAGAATTCGAAATGAAATTCTTTATAACAAAATTTCATATTGTTTATTACGGTTTTAATTTTGATAGTTAATAATTAATTATCGAAATACATTGATTATAATAGGGTATAGAATTATAATTAATGGCCTGTATATAAATTTTATTATTATAATCCTAAAAATTAAGATGTGATGATAATACCAGAAGAATTTTGAGTTATAAATATTTATTTCTATTACATTTAATTTCAAAGCAACTGATCAATATTGAATTGATTATTCATAGTATTATGAATTTAAATACTTAAATGACAAGATTAGCTATCTTTTTAATTCTATCACAATAATACAACTCGTCAATAATATATAATTTATATAAATTTCTATTCATTCACAGTTTAAATAAATCTTTCTTCAAATAAAATTAATGTTCTTGAGCAAGAATATTGTTTCTTATCTCGATTTAATATTTATGTATCAATAAGAACAATTTTTTTTTAACAACAAGCACATAGAGTAGAATATTGTTTTCTCGTCATTAATTTAATGAATACATTAAAATAGGTTGTTGAAATTGATGATAAACAGAATTTTAAGTTTAAGAAATACTGCAAATAAGTTAGTGTATTCTAAAATCCAAGAAATTATATTTAATGAGCGTATAAGATAAGGCTTTTAGGTTTTAAGATTACTGCGATATCTGTTATATTAAATATTTAATCATTTTAATGAAGTTAATATAGTAAATTAGTTAAGTAGTTTTTTTAACTTCAATTTTAAAGTTTCAATTAAAAAATTAACTTAAAGTGTAGGTCATTTTTCGGCAAATTTAAGTAAATAAATTGTTTTTTTAAGTTAATTATAATAATATGTGAGCCTTGGAAATCACCTAAGCGCCCAGAGCTGCATTTACTAACAGAGGCATAATGTATAAGTTGTGGACATCATCTTTGCACTTTGGGGGCTAATACGCTTGAATATTTTAACAACCGTCTTTATTTTTTATAAATAATAAAGCTATAGTTATATTATAAAGCTGCATTTTTAGTTGTAAAAAATTCATAATTATTCATAATTTTAATTTTAATTTAATATAGCTTAGCAAACATGCAATCTTTTAAAAAATATAAATGTGATGAAGAAAATGATAATGTAAGTTTACTGAATATGGCATGATGGGTGCTGGTAATTAAAAAGCTAATACCACACATGGTAATGTTAGTATCAATAACAATTATGAACCAATATTTAACGATAAGTTTAATATAAAAACAGCGTTAATTTAATTTGAGAGCTTAAAGCTATCAATTCCAAAAATATCATATATATTCATATATCACAATTCCATAAGTTTTTTCTCTGATAATTATTTGCATTTTATATCATATAGGCCTTTCTCTCAATGTAAATCTTTTGTTACCCTGAATATGATACTTCCTAAAATTTTTTAATTTCTAAGAATGAATATCTAGAGATATCTGATAGACTTCTGAGTAGAAATTTGTAGATCTTTGATAAAACCTGTTCATTATTAGTGAGCATTTTATGTTTTATCACTTCATTCATTTCATTGCGACTGTTAGTCAAGTTCTGTTAATATTATCATGTTTAAATAATTATATATTAATGCGAATAAAAAATAATTAATAAATAGTAAATAGACATGTCAAAACAGATTTAAACTTTAGTATCATAGGTTATTATAAAATAATAGTCAAAAGATTTTGCTATACATCATTTTTCTTATATTTAATCCAAATAAATATATTATAACTTTCCTTTAGGATACACTTTTAGATTATATATGAATGTAAGAAATATTTTAATTAAAGGAACTATAATATATATCCTTAGATTACACAATAGAGGCATATTCACTAAATATATTTATAATATTGTCCTATTAGAGATTTATACAATAATAATTAAACTTGGAGATTATAATTATCTTGAGGGTAAAAATAAATAAAAAAATAGGGAAAGAAAAACTATTAAAATAAAAAAGAGAAGGCTTCAACTAAAATAAAACAATTAGCCTAACTTTTAATAAATATATTTCTCTATAATATCCATTTATTCTTTTACAAAGAGCACTTTAGGTTTTATTCTACTGAAAGGGGACGAACACATTAATAAACATAACGCCGACTTTTTATAATTTTTATCAATTTATTTGAATAAACTTTCGTAGCAGCTTTAAGTTCATCCAGGTCCCCTCTGAACATTTAGAATCCTTAGAGCTATACCAAAGTTAGCTTTTGAATGTTTTTGCTAGCTTTATTCAATTTATGCTACATAAAAGAACTTACCATTAAAATAATGAGCATAAGCAAACCATATTTTTCATAATTGAACATTTAACGATTAAAATATCAACCTAGAGAGCATGATTTAAATTTTGTTGAACTGCTAATTTCTGAATAGACTATCATTTTATATCAAAATAATTAAAAAAAACCAAGAAATTGAAGTTCGATTAGTAATATATGTGATTGTCAAAGAAATATTCAACCTAAAAATGAACATTTTTTTCCTAATTCTTTAATATAATTTATCAAACAATTTTTAACAGGTAAATTTAAAGATATAAATATTTAAATTCTCCTTTAATTACACAAAAGAATAGTATAGTCTTATTAATTTAGTAATACTAGAAAATATAATCTTGAAATAAGTGCTTCAAAAAATAGCAATTTTCGAGTATTTTTTTTAAATACTTAAAATCATTTGTTAGGTCGTTATTCTTCGTTTGTTTATTAAATAAAGAATTTTAATAATAACTTACAATATATAATTTTTATGATGCTATGATTATTAATAGAATTAAAAGAGCTAACTTTTATAGGTATATGTCAAAGAATAATTTAATTAGTTAACAAACTATATATCTATATGTTTTGAATAATTAAAGATCCAACAAATAGAAACCAGAAATTATAGGAAATTAACAATCCTTTCAAAAAATATACTTAATTCGTTACTTTTCTTGTTAACATATTAGAAGTAATAATTAAATATGTATAATTATTAATTTACTAAATAAGTAAATTTAAGGATAGAAGAGTAGCATAAAATAATTATACTTTTATTATCGTTTATTAGTTTTATATTTGGAATAAATGATCATTATAGAACTAGTTATTAAGTACTAAGGGTATTAATTTTAATATGATAGAAGAATAAATTATATTTTATAATTTAATTATTGGTATTATTTTAATGAATAAATCAGTTTGTAAGCCAAATAATCAAAGATTATAAACAAACATTGAGAATATCTGTAATCATGACATACTTTGAAATAAAATTAAATGACTTTGTATCAAATAGAGATAGACTCTGACAAAACAAGGCTCTTAAATATTTGAAACAGTGCTTATGAATATATGTTAGAGTGAATAAGAAAATAAAAATCATTACTTAAGGCTTTTTTCAATTATAAGTGATTAAATTTTATGTTAAACAGTACTGAATCGTTAAGATTTAAAAATTATGGTTATATAGCAGTAAATTTTATACAATTATTACTTGTTTATTTCTTTAGTTTAACGACTTTGTTCTCGTTCTTTGCTATATTCTTATTTAGACATATCTTTTGCTATTATAGCTAGATAACTTTGGTCAATGAGATGAATTTAAACAGCAAAGGTTATTGAATGACTAGTCTTTGATATCCAATCTCACATATGTTGCTACCAATTTCTTTGTGCGGCACCTCTATATTAGTTATCCATATTATCTATTTAAATATCAATTAATATTAAAATTATCAAATATATAAATATTAAAACATGAAACCATAAATCATTTATTAAGCTTTTATGTATTTTGGATTTAGTCAACATGCTATATTTATATTATTAACTATGATGGAAAGTTAATACTAACAATATAAGCAAAGATATGAACGATGGTTGCAAAAATTTCTCACTGCATCTTTTATATAATATCACGAGACTATATTAATTATATAAACGAGTTTAAATGGTAAAAATTGTTTATAACTATTATTTGCTATAGTTTTAATCTTTCTTTATGAGTTAGCTGGACGAAGTTTAATAACACATTACCTAATCATGAGAACATTCATCGAGGGTATAGGTGAACTTTCTTGTTTAAATAAGAGAATCTGAACACAACATCAGCAGATGCAACGGTATAATTAAACAACAAAGTGAATGCTAATTGCTGCTCATTTGATGGGTTTATGTCAAACAAAATCTATTATCAATAAATTATAGATATTCACTGCTAAATATGAAATCAAGCAGTCTACTTGGTGTTTATTAATCACATTGAGTTAACGTGCAAATCGTTTAAATAGAAAACTAAAAACTCAAAATGCTTCTTAAACTGGTCTCCTCTGATCCGAGTTATCATAGCCAGTAGCGCTACTAATAACTGAGCATCAATCAATTAGTGCTCGCAAGAATTCTACTTGATGAGAAATGTGGTGAAAACTGCTATAAATTACTTTAATTAAGAAGAAGTAATTATAGCCCTTTCTCTGTGGATACTTCTATATTACAACTTGGTTAGGTAATTAAATTTGATTTTTTCTAAATGTTATGAAATTAAATTCAGTGTAAAGTATCTTACTATAAAGTTTATAATGTAATTTGTGAGAGCTCTTTTTGGACTACTTAATATAAAAAATTTCCATTTTATTAAATGAAAAATTTTATTATGGTTTATAAATAGATTTTATTTATCTAATAAGTAAATAAAAAATAGAAATACGATTAAACTCATAGTATAAATAATTAATTTATTTCAATATAAGTCAAAATAATAATTTAGAATAACTATCTATCAAATAAATAACTCTTTTTTTATATAAAATTAAAGTGAATCAGTTATAGCTAGAAATTTTAATGTTTTAGAGATGATACAAAAATAACTATTCGAATCGTCTTTACTGTCATTTGTTCATTAAAATAACTTATTTTTACTTTAACCATTTTATATATGATTTAATATTATATAAAAAGCAGGAATACTCTGAGAAAAACATTTACTATTTAATAACAGATTAACATAAAAAACAGTGTTGAAATAGTTTGTTCGTGGTGAAACTTTATATTTTAATGTCAATTCTTCTAATCTAAACACATAGGAAAAAATTCAATTTCCTTAAATATGATAAAAATTAACATTAAAAAAGTGATTTATAGGTTTGTTTGAAGTGATGAATGAGTATAATCATTTATTTGATACTTTGATAAGTAAAACAATGATATTGATAATAGTACTACTTATTAAATAACAACGTTTAAAACAGAAAATTAAACAATTTTTATAATTTAATTGGAATATTTATTAAATTTACATAAAAATGCAATTTATTTAATATTCTCTATGTATAAATTAAATTCGAATTTAAATGAGATCAATAATTTATTAATTTTAAGGTTAATTATAGTGAATTATTTAATGGTTTTTGTGGTATAGGAATGAAAAAAATAAATTCAATTTAAGAAACAGAACGCAAGGGAAGATTATATAATCTTAAAAAATCCATATCATCACATAATATATGAGAAACTCTTGATCTTTACATTTAGTTGATGAATTAAAAGCATAGATATATTCAAGTCATCGATATTCTTATTTGTAGGAGCTATACTAATTATTTTCGATGTACTCAAGATAAAAAAATAAAGATATAACAATTTTAAACTAATTATAGCATCTTAAGTTAGCTGGGAGTGCTCTCTGCTCATAATCAACTTCTTTATTTCTGACTTTATTATTCTTTGAATTTTGTTTGAAAGGTCTGAAATACCTTCTACTCAACTTTTATAAATCAAAACCTTCATAAGTATAACTTTTTGTTAATAATCAAAATAAAAGATTCTATCTATGTTAGTAATAATAAATAAAAATTTATCATAAGCTATAAAATGGATCGGATAATGCTGGGTTATAATTTAATATCCTCCATAATACAATTATGAATAAAATTACAACATTTTCATTCAAGATTTAATCGAACACTTATTTGTCTTTGCTAGAAATATATAGAAATTTAATAACTTTCTTGATATATAGTAATTTATCAATATTTTCGCTAAAGTTTATAACTAAACCAACTATATAATTGCGACAATTTATAAGATGAAGACACTTATTCAAGAGTAAATTAGCTCGAAGAGATGCATTTAATAAAACTCTACTCCAATATCAAGATTATGTGAGCTGATTGAATATTAAAAATAGTGAAGGATCTCACATCTCATCAATTCTTAGTATTTCCTTAATTAAAAGATTGCATTTTCAGTAATTTTATTTATTTAAAAATCTCATCTTTCAAATTAGCAACTTGATTACTTAAAGTGGTGAGACTCTAAATTAAAAAATAATGATATATATTTATATCTTCTATCCAAATATGAGAAAATGTGGACATAGAATTTGATTTACATTAATTATTATATATCATGTTTAGTAGAAGCATTAATATGTTTATTATTTTTATTAACAAATAACTACAATTACCAAAAGCATAAGACTCTTACATCTAGATTAATATCCTTAAATCTCAGTGAATAATAGAATTATCTTCATTTATATATATATTTATATTAATATATATATATATATATAATATATATATATAGGATATATATTAGTTTTAGTGTCAACACATATTCCAAATTAGTTAAATAATAGTGCTCTATATATATAAATAAATTTAGTTTATTAAGCTAATATAGATCATAACATATTTAGACAAATCATTAAACCTATTCTTTAATTACTGTCCCATTGATCATATAGAAAATGGGAAATTGATATAGACATATACTTAAGGCCTAATACGGTTAAATATATTGTCACTAATTATCATCGAAAGTTGATATCTCAAAAAGATAGGAGAAATAAAGATCACACTTTTAAATTATATTAAACATGTTTATTAAATAGGAGTGATTTATTGGAAATGATAATTTTTACCAGTAATCAAATTATGGATCACATGGCTTATATTTCTAAGATTTTAACGCTCAATTTCAATAAAAGAATTAATATTGCAAAATCACAAAGTTGGAGACATTTATGATTTATAATAAGAAATTAATTAATTTAATAAAATACTTAATGTATTAAAAAGTATTCATATAGATTAGACGCAGGTAGTACTCACTTAAAATGTAAGTTACAAAAAGTATATCTTTAATTTTTATTTTTTAGTGGTCATACTTGGTAAGACCACTGGTGCCTCAAGACAGGTGCTGCGTAGCACGACAGGGAGAAGGGACTAAGGACTTGAAATTTACGATGACTAAGATAATGGTGACAAAGAAAAAGAAGACAAGATGATTTTAGAGAGATTTCCATTTTGATTAGACTTATAAGTATTAGTATAGTTAATTAAATTTTTAAATAATTAAAGTTTTCGTATTATTAATCATGATTATTAACCAGCATATAATATTAACTTGAAATCAAATATTTTATTTCAGGTTAATGTAAGTTATTAATGGTATAATAATCTAAATAGTGTTAATATTTTGATAAATTTTTTCTTTTCTGAATAATTTAACATTAATCAAAATATTTTATTTGTATAGAAACTTGGATATATAGAAATAATAACTTTATCGGTAATGATATACATGATTAATTTATCTACTGATAGTTGAACTTATTATGGCAATTCACATTTTCTATTAAAAACTATTCTTCTTAGTTATTTATGATTTATTTCTATAGAATATAGGTAGCAATCTTCTGTTTATAAGGAATGAGCTAATCTTTATTTTAAAAGCTAATTCGAAGATTATTCTTTTTATTTGTCTAATTATTAAAATTCATGAAAATTAATAGATTTAATTGAGCAATTAAATGCTTTAATGTTTGTATAGTGGTATTTAATTTTTTCTGACTTCATTAGTTTAATATCTTTGATTGGGCAAAGTTGTAAACTATTCTAGAGATTAGAAGAAAGAATTGGATAAGTTAAACATAATGGTGCATTTTACTCCTTGTTACAATTTAGTAGGGTTATAGCTATAAAAATTTCATAATAGAATCATAATTAGGATGATTGGAATGCATTTATTAAGCGGGAATTTTACATGAAAGATGCAAAAGAACGATGATACGTAAACTATTTAAGGGATTATTGACTATCATACAAATAAAAATGCATACTTTATCATTTCTATCACTAATTAATAAATTGATATTAAAATAATGGTAATATGCAAAATAGTTACCAAGATTATTATTCTTGTTGTTCTTATGAACTATATTGCTAGAACTAATAGAAATAAATTTAGCCTGACTGCTATATTAAGTAAAAACCTCCACTAAAACTTTATTAGCATTCCCACCATTTGATGTAGTATTACCGTTATTCTAAATACCACTCTTAATAATGCATTATAATGTGATATATGCTAAGACTTTGAAAATTATAGTTGATTGTAGCTAAAAATTAATTAAATATGGCAATTAAATGATGATTAATTTGCTTATAACAAATTAATTGTGTATAGAATAATTATAAAATTTTAAATTTGATAGAAATTTGGTTACAAATAAATAGTCTGATAATACTATTCACTTGCAGACAATTAATGAGTAATCATCAGGATAAAGATCTTATAAGTTTTCAAAAAAATATATAATCATGTGGAAATAAAGTAGCAGATTATGCATTAGGAAAAATTACTAAAATTTATAAATTAAACATATTAAGTGAGAATTTAGAACAAATTTGTCATTGTATGTTGATAAAAATGTATTATAGAAGAGTAAGTGAGAGGATAATGATATAGAGAGTCATCTTGACAATATTATAACCTATAAAAATCTCATTAATATTTAATATTAATCAAATATATTTTAACAAAACAATTAATTTAAGCACAAAACCAGCCAATATATGGCATATTGTATGAGATATTTAGAAAGAAGTATGAAAAATTGTTAAATTTTATTTGGAATCATTTAATCACTAGCAATAATTACTTGTAAAATAATTGCTTTACAGCTTTTAAGAAAAAAGTGGCAGGTCTTTGCTAATAATGCTACATTAAAAGTAGACTTATTATTCTTGTAATTATTATTTGAATAATTATTTAAACAGCATCAAGGACACATCACAGCAATCAAAACCACAAAACCCTTTCAGTAGTTTGATTGAGTTTTTGATGATAAAAGTATACTAATAGGGTTTATGAAGGGGTTTAATGTTTAAATATTAGTATTTTAAGTTAGTATATGCGAAGTTTGGTATCAGTTTATAACAGTGAGTATATAGATTTACTATTTATGTTGCGTTATGGTTGTGATGAGTATAATGAAAAACTCAAACCTATACTTAATTATATATCTATAGCAAGGCTGCTCCATAAATCAGCTGTTACTGTTAGGACTCAGTGTTTATTAACATTGAATTTAAATAGATAGTTACTTAATTCTAAGCCAAAAAGACCTTTGAAATTTAAGCAGTATCATATTGATTATCTAATTAATGATAAGACTCTTAAATACTGGGCTCACTTCTCTCTGGCCTGGAGAGCTGTGATGTTTCATCGCCAATTTCCTGAGCTTCACATCTCTGCTTAATCGACAGTTAACAAATATAAAAAGAATGGAATATCTTACAAGACAGTCAATCGCATTAAGAGAGTGATTGACTTTAATGTTCCATTTTATAAGACTAATTTAAATGATATATTCGATTAAATGCAGAGGTCTTAAGAGCATAATATAAAGTTCATACACGCTGATGAAGCATTATTTACATTCAATACCTTTATATCAATGTCTTGGTACTAGAGGTATAGTAATAGAGAAGTTTATGACTAAAAAGTTAAGGTGTAATCTCATGCTATTCTTGGTGGAATCAGTGAAGATAATGGACCTTAGACTTATGTTATTCACCCTCGCTCTTTTAAGACTGAGCAATACATAATGTACTTGCAATAACTCAGAGATAAGTACGTGGACTATTAGATTATTCTATTCGTTGATAACTTGTCAGTTCATAAAACTAAACACTCAAGGAAGGAAAATGAAAGGCTAAATATAGCTCCTGTATTTAATGTTTCTTACAGCCCTTAGCTCAATGGAATTCAATTGTATTGGGGGTTATTGAAAGGTCATTATAAGAAATTGCTGCTTTATCACTTGATGCACGACTTGAAGATAGATACATTAGATTTTAATAAGACTGCTGTTAAGAGAGTCAGCGATGATAAAGCTAAAGTATGCGCAAGAGAAGGGAGATTTTGTGGATATAAATAAGTTTTAGATTTAAGCGAATAAATAAATTCACATATTTAAATTGCCCGTAAAAGGATTAGGCTTCTCTTTCTTTTCTTCCTCTTAAGGCTTACTTGGGCCCATGTTTCTTCTCTTAGTGCCAGCCCCTGCATCTATGTTCATCTCGTCTGGCTTTTAGAAATCTTTGAAGAGCCTCTTACTCAATTCATGCTTTACTTGAGACTTTCTCTCTCTGTTTAATTTGCTGCGCTCTTTCATCAAGTATATAGCAGTACCAGGTTTTTCTATAAAGTTAGAAGACTAAGCTTACTTGAGATGAAAGGATGCTTTTGAAGTTCCTACAGCCAGGTATCACTTATTTTAATACCTTGCTTCTCTTTTTCTTCAGGAGAGATGCTGTATCGTTTCTTATGAGCTTCTTAAATAACTTCATTTAAGTACTCAGATTTCATAGTTCCAAGAACACCAAAGAAGAAGTTTCTCTCTGGCAACTTGTTAGAGAGTTGGAGCTTAGAAGTAAGGTAGAGAGCAACATCTGGTTCAATCATTGCATCATCATAGAGGTTTGTTACTGATATTTCTGGGTAGTTAGGAATCTCTATCATTCTAATTTCATTAGTCTTAAAAGCTTTTTTATCTTCGCGAAGTAAGGCTTTTAAAAATCAGAATTTTGTTCCCACCTGAGTTGGCAAGAACAATCAAACTATGGTAAATAAGTTAGATTAGGGTAAATACTTACCTTGCTAAACCAAGTATCTATAAAGGTCCTTCTTACTTCGAAATTTCCCTCTTAAATCTTGAGATTAAATTCTCTTCATTGCGTCATTCATAAACACCATCTTGCTTCCTCTTTAAAGAAATGATAATGAAATTTAAAATTATGGATATCCATTCTGAACATACTAAAATTTTACTACTAAATAGGGAAATCCACTTGGAGGTTAACCTGAATCAGATAAATAGATAAAGATGTAGGAACTTTCTCCAAGTTTCAGAGTTTGCCTTCCATTCAAAACCCCAAAACCCCTTAGTGAGGTTTATAAGTGCTTTGATTTGTAGGGTATTGTTGGGGTCTTATTGAGGTTAGTAGAGAAAATGCAGGTTTTTTGTGAATTTAATGAATATTTAATGAGTATTATTGTATTAATTCAAACAAATTTTATCTGCTTATCTTTGTGGTACCTCTTGAATCTAGCTCTCTTGAGTGCTTCATGAATGTCTTCTAGCGATTATCTTGGATAAGCTGGAGCTCTCACGATTATCATCTCTACAAGCTTCTTAATTTCATTGCAGACATCTTCCTGTTGTATATGTTTAGAAGCCAAACTTATTGATTATTTTTCGTGCTTTGTTCCAAAGTAAGACATATTTTCCATATCGCACTCTAAGATTATGGCAGCAACTGCCCATACATCCCATTAAACAGAGCCATTAGTCCACTTCTCCCTGATTGGAAAGTATCCTGGAGTGCCAAGCACCTTAGCCAAAGTCACAATTTCTTATCTTATTGCTCTATTGAAATCAATGACTACAATTTCTAAAGGACAGAGATTTAACATAACATTTTCAGGCTTCAAATCTCTATGTACATACCCAAGTTCATGGAGCTCTTAAACACCCTTAATCATTTCTGACAGTATCTCATTTAAATCATCTGGGTATCTATTATGATAGAGATACTCTCTTAAAGTCATTTCAAACTTTTTCAGTCATAATGCAACAAAGCCATGCCCAAGAATAACTCCATCAAGTCTAAGCAAGTTCTTAAACTATTTTTTCTAAGCCTCCCTCAGTATTATGTATTCATTTGCAAATTCATTTTGATACTGCTCATTTTTAATGAGATACTTGAAAGGATATACTTTGTAAGCATACTCATCAACCACTATCAGCTTAGCCTTGTTTGGTAAGTCAAAATGCAAGTAATTTTCAATACATCTTTCAATATCAATTGCATTCAATGCAGGTATATACATAGCTCTCTCTTAAAGACATGCTATAAGAGTACCATTTGCTGGCTGATTCATTGATTCAAAACGCTTCTGCCTCTTGAGCCTTTCCTCCTGTTCTCTTTATGACTCAAGAGAATTATTTTTTCTTTTTAGCAGGTATAAGCTTTTAAGTTTCTTCATCTTTAATTAGGAATTCACTTAAGTGGTGCTTTTGCATATGCCTCTTTACTTTGGCTGAGTGAGTATAAGACTTCATGCATGTTGTGCATTGGTACCTTCCATCCACTTTGTCATGTTTAAAATAAATCTTGGCTTTGCCAGAATGTACTTCTTTAATGTGCCTCTTCAAGCTCGACTCAGTTGAGAAGAAATTTTAGCAGTCTTGACATTAAAATGTTTTAATTTTTTCAATTGGTTGCTGTTCCTTATCTTCCTCAACCAATTCAACTAATATTTAAACTCCTATCTCTGCACTCTACTTCTTGTTTTAAACTTATATTTTAAAGACCTAGCTTCAAACTCTAGAGCTCTTAGCTCAACCTCCTTTTCAATATAAATTACTTCTGGTTTCTTGGAGGAGCCAAAGTTGAGTAATGATTGACCTGTTCCAAGAGAAACTGCCTTACGATTTAAGTTGGACGCCATGTTTAAATTCAAATTTAAATTTCTATTATAAAGCTCTAATAACTATTCTGGCTATAGTCACTCTGTATAGGAGTTGATACGACAACAATTACGGTTGAATATAAGGTGTTAGAGATCATATTTATGCTTTGTTTATAAATATAATTTTTCTTATTTCATACTTAATAATTTCGATTTAGGTACCAACCAAGTATAAAATTGAGTTGGTACTGGTACCAATTAGGTTTTGAACCATTTTGGAACTTTTCCATTAAAACCTCATTAGTTTAAAACTTGGTACTAATTAAGTTTTGGTACTATTAAATTGGTACCAATTAAATTTAAACGAATTTAGTACCGGTACTAATTAATTTTAAACAAATTTAGTACTAATTTAATGGAACTAAATTGATAATAATGGTGCTTCATCTCTAAAGTTTGATACAGCTTCTGCCAGCTTTCTCCACGTATCCTTACCAGGTTGACCTCCTATAAGATGCCCATATTAAATACTAAGATTTTTAATAGTAGGATCCAGAACTCTAAATATTATAATTTGAAATTCAATAAGAAGAGAAGGAACAAGGATGGAATCTATAAGTACTGCAATGAAGAGGGTTGAAGCTTAAGAAATGATCTCAAGATTTAGAAGCAAGGAAGATCTCTATCAATACCTTCACTCACCATGGTAAGCATGTGACATATACTTAATCATATACTATAGTGGGTTTATTCCTTCCAACGATGGAAGGTACCAAAATTTCATTCTTAAAAGCTAAACTCTGCGATGAGAAGAAAGCCTTTAAAAACAATGAAATAAAGTTGATAGATATACCAAACTACCCAGAGATTTCAGTCACTAATCTCTACGAGGATGCGATGAATGATAAAGAGTTGGTTGTTTATCTTCCTACCAAGAAACAATCTCCAACAAGCTTCCAGAAAGGAGCCTTCTTCTTTGGTGTTCTTGGCACTTTAAGAGAGAGTTATCTCAAAGAGATCATTGAAGAAGCTCACAAAAAACGCTACTCTATTTCTCATGAAGATTTAAAGAAGCAAGGCATACTAATAAGTGAGGCCTGGCTCGCTGAGCTTAAGAAGCATCCTTACCTCTCTAGTAAGCATTGATTTATAACTTTAAAGGGAAATCTGGGACTGGTATATTCCTAATGAAAGAGAATGCAAAGGTTCACAGAGAGAGAAAGTCATAGAAAATATATGAAGTTAGCAAGAGACTTTATAAAGATGTTTAAAAGCCAGATGAAATGAATATAGATGCAGGAGCTGGCACTAAGAGAAGAAATGTGGGCCCAGGGAAGCCATAAGAAGAGGAGAAGAAAGAGAAGCCTAATCCCTTTCTGGGTTAATTTAATATGTGAATATTTTCATTCGTTTAAATCTAAAACTTATTTATAAACATTCATTCTTCCCTCTCTCGCACAAATTGTTGTCTTATCTATGCTCACTCTCTTACAGCTGCTTTGAATTAAGTCAACTGTATCGATGGGCAAGTCATGCATAAGATGATACAGCAGGCAGCTTCTTGTAGTGAGTCTTGATTTAACTCCAGTAGAATTCAATTCCATTAAATTATGGGCTATAAGCAACGTTGTATACAGGAGTTATGTTTAGCTCTTCATAAGCTTTCTTAGACTCTTTAGTCTTATGAACTGAGAAGTTATCAACAAACAGGATGATCTCTTGGTTACTATACTTCTCTCTGAGCTTATGTAGGAACTCTATATACTACTCTCGCTTAATAGAGCGAGGGTGAATAACATAACTCTCAAAGCCTGAATCTTCACTTATACCAGCTAATATTGCATGGGTGACTACCTTCTCTTTTTTGTCATAAACTTCTATATTATCATACTTCTTATACCAAGACTTATTAATAAAGGTGTTGAAGGTGAATACAGCTTCATCAGCGTGTATGAACTTGATGTTAATAGTAATAGCTCTCTGCATTTAATCATATATATATATAGTTTAAATTATTACTATAAAATGGCAATGTAAAATCAATCACTCTCTTCACTTATTGACAGTCTTGAAAGTAATACCATTTCTTCTATAAATATTGGCTATAGTCTAAGGAGAGATACGCATGTCAGGAAACCTGCGATGAAACATCACAGCTCGCTAGTCTAATGGAAAGTGTGCCCAATACTTCAAAGTCTTTGAGTCGCAGAGGTAGTCAATATGGTGCTGTGAGAACTTGTATTTTCTTGCAGGATGCTTTCAAGTGCCTAAATTAAAATGCTAAACAGCTAACATGCAGTGATACCTAACAGTAGAGGCACTCTTGTGTAAGAGCTTTGCTATAGCTGCATAATTCAGTACTGGTTTGAATTAATCTATATTAATACTCGTACCATACCTAAGCTTAAGCAGTAATCTAAATATTTCTCATCATATATAGACCCTAAATTTCGCTAATTTCTATTTCTCATATTGCAAATTGGCCTAATTTCTCTACTAACCCCAATAAGACCCCAACAATACGCTACAAATCAAAGCACTTATAAACCTCACTAAGGGGTTTTGGGGTTTTTGATTTTTATCAAACTTTCTCCATTAAATTGCTCCTAATAATGTTTAATTATTTTAGGAGGTCCTCCAAATTAAGTTCAAGCTTGATTTGGAGGACCTCCTAGAGAAACAAAACTTCATTAGGAGTATTTTAATTTACTATAATGTTTAAAATTCTCATAAAATATGTCAACTTAGAGTCTTTTATGGTTAGTTAATTTTCTTACCTCTCAGCAAAGAATCTACCAGAGTGTCTTATACTCGACTACTATAGTTTATCTCGGTAGATTTTATCATTATTATAATAAAATATATCAGCAAACTAAAATGAGCGCTAACCTGTTAAGAAGAGCGGCATTACTTGGATCTAATCAATAAAAGTTATCATTCCAGCAACCAAGAAAAGTAGAGACCAGAGACGCTTTTACTCCTACTTATGACAAATTTGACTAGTCTAGCTTTGAGATTTAAATATAAGTTAAGTAGGAGGTTATCAAAGAAGCTTTGCAAATTTAGGAGGAGGTTAAACAACCCGCCATAGAGCATTAATAAATACCAGCCAAAGTTGACTATTAATGCAAAGAATGCAATAAAGTTTTCCCTTACAAGTCAACTTATAAGAGACACTTGAGAGATATACACAACGATATGCCAAGGTTATATATCAAGCATTAAAAGAAAGATGGGAAGTATGTCTAAGAGTTCTGTGGGAACCCATATTCTCATACTAGAGACCTCAAAGTGCACTTAAAGATAAAGCACAATTAAAGTTTTGTCTTTATTCATGAACCTACAGGGAATAGATTCCTCTAAAAGAGAAGATCAAGAAACCCAGTGGAGTCTCTTAGAGTTGAAGTCTAGAAGTAAGTTAAAATGAAGAAAGCAGTCAAGAACTTTCCAGTCTCTGAGATCAATAAAATCATGGTTAAAATAGAGGCAATTAAGATTCCCATATTAAAAATTATTGACTTAGATTCTTGCCTAGAAAGCTATCTCACTCTTGAAGATAAAATAGAGAAGAGAGTCATTACAGATGACTAATATGCTTACAAGATATATCCTTTCAATTACTTCCTTGCTGATGACAAGTTCCAAATGGAATTTGCAAATGAGTATTATGCTCTTTAAAAGGCAAAGTTAAATGAGTGCAGGCATATTATCTAGCTTGATGCTATTTTACTTGGTAAAGATCATGTAGCCTTCAGGCTTCCTTTACATGAAATGACTTACAGAGAATTCTTATCTGACAATAGATGCCAGAGATAAATTAGCTAGATAGTATAGCATATAGTAGAAGGGATTGAAGAGCTTCAAAAGCTAGGTTATGTTCATAGAGACTTAAAGCCAGAGAACAAGATGATGAACTTTCAGCCTCTTAGATTTTATATAATTGACTTCAACAGAGCTCAAAGAGTGCAAGCCTCTGCATAAAGAAATGTATACGGCACTCCTGGATATTTCCCAGAGAGAGAGGATTGGAGAGATGGAGACACTTAATGGGATATCTGGGCTCTAGCAGTAATAATAATAGAGAGCGACATGCCAAGAAACGATTACTTTAGCTGCAGGGGTGAGAGAGATTCTAAGCAAAGAATCAAACAATATCTCGATAAAAATAAAATAAATGGAGGTGTCAGAGAACTTGCAAACTCAACAATTATCAAGCCAAGCTAAGAGAATTAACAAGCTTTAGAAACAATCAAACATCAACTTAGAAAGATAAAATTCAGAGAACTGCCACATGACTCTAAACTTATGTTTGTGTGAAATATTTTAAAAACCCGCTTGTTAAACTCACTTAAATTACTAATATTTAAACATTAAACCCCTACATAAACCCTATTAAAACCTTAATAAAGTATGCACTAATAGTCTACTTTTATCAATCAAAAACTCAATCAAACTACTGAAAGGGTTTTGGGGTATTGAATGTTATATATTTTGAGGATTTAACATTCAGAACTTCAAAAATTAAAATCATTTTGAATTAATATTTTATATAAATTTAACAAAATATTAAATTTAAAACTAAGAATAATACTTCAATATACTTATATTGATTTTTATTTTCATTTTTTAGTTATAATTATTGTAATATCATCTAGTAATAAAAGTTTGAAATATTATTTATTATTATTTTTTAACTTATTAATAAGTTCCAATTTGCTTGGTTAATTTAAAAACGTCCCTCTTACAGAGTAATTTGCTGAAAAGTAAATTCAAATTAATTTCAAAAGGGAAACAGAGTTTTAAATGAAAAAATCTTGATGGTCTTAGAATAAAATTGTTCATTTTCTAACATTATTCCATATTTTTATGAGACACATCCTAAGTATTCGACATCAACATGTTGCAAATGACTTACTTTATATTTCATCAATTAGGTAAATTCAATAACTTGCTTTTCATCAAGCAGTTAATATATATTAGTAATAATTTATTAGGGGCATTATTGTTACTGTAGATAGTTTCATTCATATTTTGCCTTTTAATAGAAGAATAATTCTTCTAAGACTGTAATTATAGCACTATTAAAATGAGTGAAATATCATTATTGTTTGATAGATTATATATTACTATGCACTTCTGTGGTGTCAATTAATAATAAATAAAACATCAAATTCTGATCAAATGCTGTTTAATAAAGAAGAGGAAGACTATAAATGAAAGAAAACACTTTGTGTAAATACTCATTACAATTCGTATATTAATAATTTAATAGTTAATCTTTTAAAATCATCAACAATAACTACATTATTGAGATTTTGAAGTTACTCTTAATATATATTCAAATAGAGATATTAATTTTAATTAACAATATCAAAAAATATGTAATCACAGTACACATACACTTTAGAACTAATTAATTTCTCTATTTATTCTTCTTTCTTGTTTTCATTCACACCAACATCTAGTATTATAACTTCTTTTTTGGCATCAGTAGACCTATTATTCTATTTTCCTGATCTCTTAATTTATCTTGTAGTTATCTGTAGCGACTGCTGCTCTTTGTTACTATAAGCTCCCAATCATTTTTTGTTACTACTGTAGCTCTCTTCTATTTTTTTCAGGAACATTTATACAAATGCCATTCTATTTTTGTAACATTTAAACCTTTTAGTATTTTGAAATATATTTTATTATTAAATTTCTTCACTTATATAATACTCGCATTAAATTGATAAGATGGAAAATTAATTAATTAGGGGGGGGGGATTTTTATAATATATATAAGTTAAGAGTTTAAGTGCTCAATAGATCTAAGTTAAATATTGGAAAATAGAATTATTTAGATAAATTCATACCATTTATTATTATTCTAAAGTTACAGAAACTCATTAAAACGGACAACACAATATAAATATGACAATAGAAAAATTGTTTAAACAACAATATAATACTTATATAATATAATTAGATTAGCATTTAATCCATGAAAAAACATCACTCAAATTTTTTAGTAATCAGACATAAAATATTATATAATTGAACATCTGTCAATCGCTATCAATTTGTAGATGATTGATAAATTTTTGATGAGGGATATTCATATATAAAGTCGATAAAAAATAGTATTATTTAAGTAAATGTCTTGTATTGTGTGGATAAAGTACTTTTTGACAATATTTTTTTTAAATAAATTTAATATTTTCCTGGTTAATATCATTATTTTTATGAAAGGCATATAACGGTGTTGTGATAATGAAAATAATTTCAATTACAAAATGACATCATAACATGCCTCTTAATTTTTAATATATATATTGTACAAGTTGATTATTCAAACAAAATACTATAAAAAAAAGTTTAATTTTTTAAATCATTAATTCTTGAAATAAATATCACGAAATGGAATGTTATAGTTTAAAATAAGAATAATATAGGAATAAACCACATAATTTTTAATAGTTTAAAATTGTTATTCAAAATATTAAAAAAAAAATTTATTTAAAAATCCTAAATATATGCATAAAAAAGCTAGATAATTCAAGGATGAAAACCTTTAACTCTTAATATATTGATTATATAAATTAACTTAAAATTATAAAAAATCAACTAAATCTGAATGATAAACAATATTATTGAGTATTTTATGTTAAATACTGTAAAAGAATTCAATAAATATAAATTTAATTTAACAATACAGAATAACTCTGACACAAATGGTTGAATTATATATTTGTAGCTAAGAATCTTAACATTTAACATAAATTGAGTTTCAAAAATTTTAATAAAAAAAGGAAATTCTTAAATCAAGAATAAATGATTATTTTTATATATAAAAATAAAAAAAAGAAATATAAAAATTTATTATTGGTAAAATAGAATTGAAATGAGAAAATTGCAGAAATAAATCAAAAGTCATATTTCTAATATATATAACTGCCACTGATTTCAAAGCTTTACATATCAAATTTGATTCACTATACTTACCGTTAGAATTAGTATCATCGAAAAGTATTTGTGGCTTAAACGGGTAAAAAAGATCTTAAAAACAATTTTTGACACATTTGACACCGAAACTTAAGAAAACTCCCTTGTTTTTATTTTAGGGCGATATGACGCTTTTGACACCGGATTTTTGTCATATAATTGATTTATTTTGTTATTAATTATTTAATCGAATAAATATAATTAATTCACTAAAGATTTGACAGATTTGACACTTTTGACACATTTTACACCTGTCAAATTTATTAATACTTTAATCATAAGCGACAGTGATTATGAATTAGATTATTTTAAATATTAAAATGGATTAAGAATATACTGATTATATCATTAATTTGAGCAAGCACTAGAAAATTAAAGATAATCTGAATGCTCCAATAGATCTGTGTGTCTGTGTCTCATGTTTTTTTTGAGGCCCAACCACACTTCAAGCTCCAAGCTGTACCAATTAAGTTCTAGCCACAGGTTGAACTAATGGGCGGAATTGACAATCAGCTCTTCTTTACATGTGACAGAATAGTAAAGATGAAATGATTGATGGAAGGAGGGCTTCTCCATTGAGGCAAAATACCGAAAAGTGTAACTTGAGTTTTTCGATTTAGCAGTGGTGATTACAGCAAACTTAATGCCATTAGAGTAGCTTAAAAAGATAGAGCATGAGGCTTTTTAGTCAAGGTGCCATCTTATCTCCTTGAGCTAGGTGCAGAGAAAAGCCGATAAACAATTCCTTTCAACATGATACAATGCGAAAAGTAATTTATACAAGACTAGATGAAGAGAGAACCATGAAATAGATATCGTAGTAGAATGAGAAACATTTGCAGTGGGGTAAGCGCAATACAGGAGAACCTATTATAACTAGAGTAAAATACTTAATTGTAAACTAAAACTGTACAAATTTTCAAACTTTCATATTTTTGCATTCGTATTATACTAATTTAATCTAATTAATAATCACTGTCGCTATTGATTAAAGTATTAATATAGTATATTCAAAATGAGGAAATTGTAAAAATAAAATTCAAATTTAAATTTAATTAATTGAAACAGCCTAAAATTTGCAAGGGGTCAAAATAGAATTTGATATAGTAAGTATCCAAAAATGTCTGTATGTAATGGCCGTTGCTATGAACCAACTTTTCACGAAGTTGGTTCATAGTAACGGCCATTCAAAACCCCAAAACCCTTTCAGTAGTTTGATTGAGTTTTTGATTGATAAAAGTAGACTATTAGTGCATACTTTATTAGGGTTTTAATAGGGTTTATGTAAGGGTTTAATGTTTAAATATTAGTATTTTAAGTGAGTATATGCGAGGTTTGGGGTCTGTTTATGACAGTGAGTATATAGATTTATTGTTTAAGTTGCGATATGGATGTGATGAAGATAGTGAATAACTCAAGCCTGTTCTGAATTATACGTCTATAGCAAGGCTACTCTATAAATCTCCAGCATATGTGAGGTCTCACTGTCTATTAGCATTGAATTTAAAGAGATAGCATCTTAATTCTAAGCCGAAGAGATCCTTAAAATTTTAGCAGCATCATATCGATTATCTAATTAATGATAAGACTCTTAAATAATGGGCTCACTTCTCTCTGGCCTAGAGAACTGTGATGTTTCATCGCCAATTTCCTGAGCTTCACATATCTGCTTAATCTATAGCGAACATATATAAAAAGAACGGAATATCTTACATGACTGTCAATCGCATTAAGAGAGTGATTGACTTTAATGTTCCGTTTTATAAGACTAATTTAAATTATATATTCGATTAAATGCAGATGTCTTTAGAGCATAATATAAAGTAATACACGCTGATGAAGCTGTATTTACATTCAATACCTTTATATCAAGGTCTTCGTACAAGAGGTATAGTAATATTGAAGTTTATGACTAAAAAGTTAAGGTGTAAACTTATGCTATTCTTGATGGAATAAGTGAAGATAGTGGCCTCGAGACTTATGTTATTCACCCTCGCTCAATTAAGACTGAACAATACATAAAGTTCTTTTAGTAACTCATAGATAAGTATGCTGACGAAGAATTTATTCTGTTTGTAGATAATTTATCAGTGCACATAACTAAAGACTTTAGGAAGGAATATGAAAGGCTAAACATAACACCTGTATTTAATGTTCCTTACAGCCCTTAGTTCAATGGAATTGAATTATATTGGAGGTTATTGAAAAGGTCATTATAAGAAATTGCTGCTCTATCACTTGATGCACGACTTGAAGATAGATACACTAGATTTTATTAAGAGTGCTGATAAGAGAGTCAGCGATGATAAAGCTAAAGTATGTGCAAGAGAAGGGAGATTTTGTGTTTATAAATAAGTTTTAGATTTAAACGATTGAATAAGTTCACATATTTAATTTGCTCGTAAAGGGATTTGGATTTTCTTTCTTTTCTTCCTCTTAAGGCTTGATTGGGTCTGTTTCTTCTCTTAGTGCCAGCCCCTGCATCTATGTTCATCTCGTCTGGCTTTTAGAAATCTTTGAAGAGCCTCTTACTCAATTAATGCTTTACTTGAGACTTTCTCTCTCTGTTTAATTTGCTGCGCTCTTTCATAAAGTATATGGCAGTACCAGATTTTTCTATAAAGTTAGAAGACTAAGCTTACTTGAGATGAAAGGATGCTTTTAAAGTTCCTACAGCCAGGTATCACTTATTTTAATACTTTGCTTCTCTTTTTATTCAGGAGAGATGCTGTATCACTTTCTTGTGAGCTTCTTAAATAACTTCATCTAAGTACTCAGGTTTCAGAGTTGCAAGAACACCAAAGAAGAAGTTTCTCTCTGGCAACTTATTAGAGAGCTGTAGCTTTGATGGAAGGTAAAGAGCTACGTCCGGATCACTCAAAGCATCGTTATATAGGTTTGTCACTGATATTTCAGGGTAGTTAGGTATCTCTATCATCCTAATTTCATT